>MJUU01054791.1:27281-68263 GCA_002080025.1 Modiolus philippinarum | reverse complement strand
AAAAAAAAAAAAAAAAAAAAAAGCAGGAAGTTCAGCGAATAAAAGAATTATGGTGGGTCTAACGCACTTGAAGAAACATAAATCGGGATTCAGCGAATAACATAATTTTGAGGGATGATGGAATAAAAAAAATATGAATTACCGGGTTATACACAATAAAAAAAAATAATTTAAAAAAATGAATTACCGGGTAATACACACAAACTTAAAAAAAAGAAAAAATAAAGAAAAAAATTTAAAAAAATAATACAAAGAAAATAAAAGAATTACCGGGTAATACACACAAAAAATAATAAATAAAAAATGAATTACCGGGTAAAACAGAAACTAAAGTAAAATCTGAAGTGAGGAGTTATAAGTTAATAAATATAAGCATTCAAAATTTTAAAAATGTAAATTATGAAAAAGTGAAAAAATACCCCTTAAAATGAAGCAACCTACAGCGCCGGATTTATACCCTGAATTGCCAAAAGAAGATTTAGCGAGCGGGTTTCCCTTAAAAAATGGAGGAACCTCCTTTCGAACCTTGCACTATCTAAATTTTTGTAAATTTTGTTGAAAACTAAGGAGTATCTCCCTCACGCAAAGCTCTGTCCTTACCTTATCTTGGCTTTAATTTTAGATCATTTTGGGTATTCTCTATCAGTTTTTTTTAACATATTTGATTTTATGGTCTTCCAAATGTTAAGATTTTATCTGCACTGAAAAGACATAAGTTGTCGAAAGGTGCATATGCAGAAAATAAATTCACAGTAACATCGGTACTTAGTTATTTAGTCGGGAATCCAAAATATGCCCACTGTGCTATTATATGTGGTCAAACTGGATCTTGAAAAACAGAGTTTGTTCTTGTTTTATTAGAAGAGGAATATTGTAAAGTGTTTAATTATATTGTTATACTTTGCCCAACCATTCAATGGAACAAAGCATACAAAAATCGTGAGTGGATAGTGATGTTAGAAAACCAAAAACACAAAATCTAATAATTGTCAATCCTATTGTTAATGAAGAAGAGAAACTACAAGAACTACTAAGAATGTTTTTTTAAGAAATATGCAAGACATCCAACATTATATATTACATATGATTATAAGGCAACAAAAGAACTAACAAAGAAAAAAGATATGCTGTCTGAGCTTGCATTTTCAGGAAGACACGGAGAACAATCAGTATGTGTTATTTCACAGAGATATAATTCTGTGTTAAACGATTTAAGAGAACAAACAAAATGGTTATGTATGTTCTACACAAATGACAGAGACAGTTTTGATAATTGTCTAAGAGAAAATGATGTTATTCTACTTTGGAAGACAGACAAAAAATAAAGGAAGAACTTAAATAAAAGAAACATCGTAAATTGATATTAAAGACAGACCAACCTACTGATTATTTGTTACTTGATTAAGCAATTATTTAGTAATGCTTAAGTAATGCTTAAGAAATGCTTAAGCAATGCTTAAGTTATATAACAAAAAATAGCAATAAAAAAGCAATGATTAAGTAATGTCGAAAAAAATATCAATAAAAAAGCAATGCTATTGGAAATACTAACAATTATAACAAACACTGCAGTATTATCATTAGTTGGATATGTTGCATTTAATTTTTTTTTAAATCAAAAATAAAATATATAAAATGAACGCCGAAGAATTATTAAGCGAGCACATCATTGAAAACATAGATATTGATGATAATGGCAAACAAGAAAAAAAAAACGTGAACGATTATCAACCGTTGTTGCTGGTGGGGGTAGTAAGGAATATCTGGGTAAAGAATTACAACTTTCAGACATTGAAATAATTGATACCAGAACAAATAAAAACACTATATTGTAAATATGAAGTAAGATTAATTAATATTACTTCATATTTACAATATAGTGTTTTTATTTATTAATTTATATGTTATGGGTATATCAACGTTGTTAATCCTCCAAAGTTAATGCAAGACTTAGAGAAAGATCTTTTTATCAATCTCGCTTTAACTAACACATGTTGTGAACTGTACTATAGATATGGAAGACATATTGATTTTAAAAAGAAAGATGGAAATAATGACATAAAAATGACGAGTGAAAATGAAACAAATGAAGAAACTAAAGAAGAAATAAAAGAATCTAAAAAAAAAAAACAAACTAAAAAATCCAAAACGAGTAGCTGCTGGTAAGAAAGGTGTAGAAGCAAGAAAAATAAAAGCTGAATTAAAAAAGAAAAGAAGCAGAACAATTAAAGGAAGAAAATATAGAATTCAAACTAGTGAGCGGAGCGGTGCCCTTCAAATAACAAAAGGTGATGAATATTATGTTTTGCCAACAAACAAATAAAATTCGATTAAAAATTATATACCATTATGTTTATCAATTGTAGTTGTTGGATTAGGATTATATATGTACAAGTCAAGTTTCACCCGTAGTACAAAAACAAAATATCAAACAAGTGAAAAAGAAAGAAATTGACCCTTTTGAATTTAACTAATTTTAGTTCTTTAAAAATGGGTTAAATAGAAAAAAAAAATAGATGTAATTATAAACGCGTTATTTTTTTCAGCATTCTCTTTGACAACTATAGATGCTTTTTTAGATTATGTGAATCATATGAAAAATCAAAAGAAAAAGAAAAAAAATAAAATAAGATATTTAACAATGGAAGAATAAGATAAACAGTATTAAGAAAAACAAAAAGACAAAGATGAAATAATAAAAGATTTAAAAGATGTAATTAAAGGACAATTAAAAAAATGAAATAAAAAAAGAATCAGAAAACTAATTATTTTTATATAAGAATGGCAACAAATGAATAACAAATTGCAAATTTGTTACATCATGCTGGAGTGGAAACATTGTTAACAGTTGTATATGCAGAAATTGGTAGAAAGTTATTTAAGAGACCAGCACCAAAAGTGGATTTTAATATGAGCGATATTGGAATGTTATCTACGGAAGCGTATATTCGTCTCTCTTTATTATTAATTTCGCCTTAATTTTGTGTTATTTTTAAGGAATTAATGCTTTACATGGCGATTATGAAGGGTTATTAACAACGGCAGTAGAATACCGAAGGAACAAGGGAAGCGAGGACTACACAAATCGAAGTCCAAAGACATGGCAAAAAGTAATAATTATGTCATTGTAAATTGTAATCTTTGTTAAATTTTCTTTGAATTGTGGTTTATAATATTAAGCTGAATTTAATTAAAATATTGATAATTGTTATAATTGAAACGGTCATTTGATTAACTATACTTAATCCATATTAATAGTAAGCAAATGTTATTTAGAAAACAATTACTGCTTTATAAGACCATATCCCGTTATCAATTAATCTTGTTTTATGATTTATAGCGTAAACATTGCAATATATATTGCCAATTTAATCAAATGGGTTGGAGTTTTGGAATGGGGGTTAGAGATTCCTTAAAAAAAATAATAAAAATATGTGTGGTACTCTTGTGATATCTCTTTTTCCACCGCTCCCACCGCAGCACCAATAAACCACCGTTGAATTCAGCAGTAAAGGTGAGCAGAGAAATGAGCAGCGTGAGCAGCAAAATGAGCAAATGATAAAAACAACGCTGAATTTTCGAGATGCGCAAGCGAGCAGCGAAAATAAGCAAGTGAGCAGAGAAACAAGCAGCGTGAGCAGCGAAATGAGCACGTGAGGATACTCAGAAACAGCAGTAATAGCACTTTCTCCACCGCTCCCACTGCAGCAACAGAAATTTTCGAGATGAGCACGCGAGCAGCAAAATGAGCATGTGAGCAGTAAAATGATCAAGTGCGTAGCGACATTCCCAATCTTCTCTGACCGTGTATATACAGCCTTGTTCGTTGAAATAACAATTTTGTTTCTGGAGTTAAAGTCCACTCAACTGGATGTTGATTTCTTCTGCCGAAACCAAGGGCCCTTCATTACAATCATACGATACGATATATCATTTTATTAATGTCTTCAATCGACTCAGATGGTTGCCATGTTCGGGAACTTGTTTTCCGTTATCAAATCACCAACACGATAACATGAATACATTTAAACCATATGTTGTATGTCAAATAAGAAAATAAAATTGAATTGAAACGTTCCGGTTAATTTTGTACATAGTCGCAACAGAGAATTTGGTCGTATTTCATTCGATCCGTTCTAGCTTGTTATGCAACTTAATCATGTTTTTCAACTGTTCTTTGATCTCCGTCATTCACCTAGAAATAATCTATGATCTTGCTGATTATTATATGTATCAATTGGCTGGAGTCACTACAAATGAAAAGGCACTATTTTTATAGTACTATTTTCGAGGTCTGTCAAACATTGGCGTATTGAAATAATGTAGTGCGCCCTGACAATATTATAGCTTTGACATTTAACACAATCTGGGCACACATAAGCTATAGTTAGTCGTCATATAAGCGGGAGGTTGATGCATCAATAAACCTGGTTTAACCCACCATGTTATTTATAAAATGCCCGTTCCAAGTCGGAAATATGACGGCTTGCCAAAAATGTTCTGTGTCGGATTGTGTTCCCCTGATTCAGTCGAATGTTATACGGATTTTCCTTACTGGTCTCTTTCTTTGATCGATTCTGACTTTTGTTGTCACTTTTATTTTTTTTAAAGATACCCCCGAAATCATATAGTACTTGACTTTTGAAAAGTGGTAATTTGGGCCTTTCCCTAAATTTTGGACCAAATAACAGCCAAAATGTAGGAGATAGGACTTTGCTAATACCACTATTTGTTTTAAAAGCATAAAGTTACCTCGAAAACATAAATTGGATGTGGAATGTTTTGCATTGATTTTGGGGCCGTTTAGGGCTTGTATTATGGTGTGAGGTTCCTCACTGTGTTGAAGACGTATGGTAACCTCTAGATGCTTTGTTTTGGGTCGTTTTTATTGCAACATTTATAAATTCCTATAAAGATTTGGCATGTCGCTGCTCGTGCACTTGATCATTTCACTGCTCACGTGCTCATTTCGCTGCTCGCATGCTCATCCCGGGAATTCCTGCAGTGGAACCGCTGGTGAAAGTGGGAATTCTGCTTTTTTTGAGTATGATCACGTGCTCATTTCGTTGCTCATGCTGCTTATTTTTCTGCTCACTTGCTCATAATCACGTGTTTATCTCGGAAATTCAGCGTTAGTTTATCACTTGTTCGTGTTCATTTCGCTGCTTACTCTACTTATTTCTCTGCTCATTTGCGAATTTTTTGCTGCCTGCGTGCTCATTTCGGGAAATTAGCGGAAGTTAATTGCTGCTGTGGTAGAAGTGCTGGGGAAAAAGATAAAACAAAAGTAACACACACATTTTTATGTATTTTTAAGGAATCTCCTAGCCCCCATTCCAAAACTCCAACCCATTTGATTAAATTGGCAATAAATATTGCCATGTATAAGTCATTAAACAAGATTAATAAATAACGGGATATGGTCTTATAAGGCGGTAACTATTTTCCAAATAACATTTGCTTACTATTGATATGGAATAAGTATAATTAATTAAATGACCGTTACAATTATAATAATTATCAACATATTAATTAAATTGAGCTGAATATTATCAACCACAATTCAAAGAAAATTTAACCAAGATTACAATTAACAATGACATAACCATTACTATTAACCCTTAATTGTCACATATAAAGCATTAATTCCTTAAAAATAGCACAAAGATAAGGCGAAATTAATAAAAGGGAGAGACGAATACACGCTTCCGTAGTTATCCATTGATATATTACTTGCAATGTCAACAAAAGATATGTTGGTTAAGGAAGGTATTATACCTGCTGATATTATGAAGTAAATTTTATTTCTTTTTCTAAATAATAGTTTAAACCTTGATTTTCTTTATCTTCATCTCCCCATCTAAAATTTCCAGCTGGAAGTTTTTCTGACATCCCAACACCATATACATTATTAGCATCTGTATCAAAAAGATAATTTGGATTATCTAATTTTTCTTTGTTGGTGAATTTATTATTTGCTTCAACATAACGTTTTTTCTAATACCCCGGAAAATCCACCTCTAATCGCTTTTAATCATATTTAACATATCTATGTCATGTATCAAATCTTATTTTATTCCTGTATATTTTAATCCTGCATTCCATGATAAACCAGGCGCTGAATAACAATAAGTTGGATCTTTTTCATAATATTTTAAACATAGTTCTCTAAAATTCTGAAATACATCTGTTAATATTAGCACATCTAGTTTTTGATAAAGCATTAAGTAATCTTTAAATGTTTCACAATATCTATTAAATATCTTTTTCGATGATTATATTCGTTATCTGACATATTTTTTGATACAATATAGAATAAAATTCTTTTTTATCTGAGAAAAATTTATTTTCTAATTTCTCTAAAGAATCGAAATAATCATATGGAAATACACCTTTGAAACTTCTTTCTCATTTCTTTTCACTTTCGTTATACTCATGCTATTTAAATCTTCAAAAAAAAGATTTGTATAATGCTCAATTATTTTTTCGTCTCTTTCTCGTGCATTTTCATTTCTTTACTAAATTCATTACTATGAATTTCAAATAATTGATATTTTACATGAATAAATAATTCTTTTTTAAGTATTTTATATTGATCATCTTTTAATGTTTTTGATAAGTTATATATACTACTTAGTAAAAATCTCATACTATCTCTAAAAACTAACTTAAAATATTGATCTTTAAATGTTATTGATATGTAATTTTAACTATCTTTTGGTAATACCTTTAATGTATTGTATCTTGTTTCATGTTTCAGTAGTTCTTCTGTTATAAAATGAAAATCATATCAACCTCCGTCATGGAAAAAGATTGGAAATAGTTTTCCATCTTCAGATTCTAATCTATTACAACTAGAGCAAGAAACTTCTCTAAATTGACCTGATAAATGGTTATGTTCAATTATTTTTCTTTTGTTTCGAACTCCTTATTACACAAATAACACAAATCAGAAGTATTATATATTTTTTTCTATTTTTGATATCTTAAATTTCTTCTCTGCATGATAATAAGCCCATTAATTTCATCTTTATAATATAAAGATGTTTTAGCAAAATCTTCTTCAGCATTTTCACTAGGTTCATAGTTAAACTTTTTATTTGGTATAACATTGGGATATTGAGAAACTAATTGTAAATTATAAGGATCTACTTTTTGTTGTTGTAAATTTACTGTATTATCTTTAAAAGATAATTTAATGTTTTCTCTTTCTATTTTAATTCGTAGATTATTAATATCTACCTTTCTCCTTTTAAGTTTATTTATTTCACAATATTTATTTATTTCATAATCACTTATTTCTATAGGTCTTCCATCTTAAATCCATTTATCAAAATTTTTATCTATCAACTTATTAAAACATTTTTCAATATATCTATATATTTTTTGTTTTTTCATTATGTATTTCATTATTAATTATTTTACGAAAGGATATGGGGTAAATGGACATGAGACCATAACACATATGTTTACTCCAACCGCAATAATTAATAATAATAATAATAATAACAATAATAATCTATTTATGATAAACTAATGTTGCTCTTTTCTTAGTTAATTCTCCTTCTTTTATTATTTTATAAATAATCATATTTTTAATTTTTGAATTAACATTATGTGATTTTACTTTTTATTCTTAATTTATTAATTTGTTTTCGAAGATCAACATCCACATTTTTTTAAATTTATATTAATTGATTCAAAGTCAGCATATCCAACAAATGGTAGTTTTAATTTAAAATGATGATTTTTAAATTCACACTTACTTCCTTCATTTGGCATTTTATATTTAAATGGTTCAATTTTAAAGCAATCCTTTTTATGCTTTTTTTAAGCTTTTTCAGTAGTATATTAAGCAGCAATACAATTTCTACAATGATATCTTTTATGATGATTATGATTAAGATAAGCATTATTTTTTTTAATTAAACAATCATGTTTTTTATCATCTATACTAACATATAGTAAATCTATAACAAAATATCTATCTTTCTATTCGCTTCTTTACTTTGGATATATATTTCGTAAATTTGTTTCTTGATTTAATTTATTAAATGTTTTATCATCAGGATCAAAAAGTTCGTTTTCAATTCCAAACACATTGATAGCTATGTTTTTTAATTTTGTTTTTCAAAATTTTCAATTGAATTTATACTTATTGGAAATTTAATATTTTCCATATTAATATGATCTAAAAAGGGTTTGTAAATTGATGCTCTTGCGGGGTTTTATTCATTTCTATAAATGTATCGGAATATGTTTCATGTTCATTAGGATTCTCTTTTAATTTATATAGTATTCCTGCAACTACACTATAAGCAAAACAGTAGTAATCATTGTTTTGTATATTTAATAAACTATTTGATTTTATTCCTAGGTCAAAATAAGAAGATCCATTTAAACTTTTTACTCTAACAACTTTAACTTCTGTATTTTCTATTTCATAAAATATTAAACCAGATTCTCTTCCCTGATGTTCTTGTCCCATACTTTTTACTTTTTGATAATAGAATTATATACTTTATTAAATTCATTTTGTGCATGAAGTCTTATGAATCCACTATTATAATGTCTCTCTATTTTTTCAGCGTGTATAGCTATAGGTTTTGAATGAATAATTTTTATTATAAGATTAAATTTAACATTAGGAAATGATTAAACTAATCTTTTAACATCTGGTTTAAACTTTCTAAAATAATTATCTATATTATTAACACCACTTTTATTGATAAGTTCTTTAACATAGTTTTTATTATTAGGCGCCATTTTAAAGAAATAATTTTTAAAAATGCTCATCTTTATATGTTTTCTAAATAATATTCACGTCGATAATTAGGATTTCTTAGTATAAATTCTTGATAATATTGTTTATATTTTTCTTTATTATTTTGATTATGTAACTTTTTTTGTTTTCTACATTGTATACAATGCGAGTTTACACCTAAAGGATTAAATTTATGTTTATGATACTCAATTAATAGTTTATATTGTTTAAAATTTGTACAGATTTTTCCTTCTGTCATTTTTAAAGAAAATAATTTTAGTTATTTAAAAATGGTGCTTACAAATCTAACAAATAAATTAGCAGATGAATAACATCGTAGAGTTGTAAAAGTTTTTCCTAAAAGACGTGTTAATCTTCATACAATAGACCAGACATGGGCCGTTGATTTGATAGATATGCAACAATATTCAAAACAAAAAAAACACTATAAATATTTATTAGCAGTTATAGGCATTTTTAGTAAATATGGTTGGTTAGTTCCGTTGAAAAATAAAACAGGTGTGACAGTAAGTGAAGCATTTAAAACATTATTTAAAGAAAGAAAACCAATGTATATTTGGTCAGATAAAGGATCTGAATTTCATAATCGACAAGTAAAAGAATTGTTAAAAGATAATAACATAAAGTTATATTCAACTGAGAATGAAGAAAAATCTAGTGTAGTGGAACGCTGGATAAGAACAATGAAACAGCATATCTTTAAATATTGTACTGCCAATCAAATATTTAAATATTATGATGTATTAGATAAATTAGTTAAAACAATTATAATAATACGGTACATTCTTCAATTAAAATGACGCCCGTTGAAGCAAGTAAATTAAAAAAAAAAAATAATTAACAGTGTATAAAAATTTACATCCAGAAAAAGAAGAAAAAAAAAATAAAGATATGAATTCAAAGTAGGAGATAGAGTAAGAATAACAAAAAAAGAAAGGTCAATTTGAAAAGGGTTCTACAACTCGGTGGAGAAGACAGATATTTGTAATTAAAAACGCTTTAAATACAAATGATGTTACTTATGACATACTAGATTTAAAAGTAAAGAAATTACACAATTACAGGTGATTTTTATGAACAAGAATTAGAGATGACTAAGTTTTAGATCAAAAAAAAAAAAAACAAAAAAAAAACAACGCTACGCCTGATAATTGTCCCATGAATATTTACTTCAGCCAAATATGCTACTCATGTACATTTACCTCATATAAGACGACAAACAAAAATGATGACAAATATATGTTTTTACAAAAAAGTAAGACCTAGAAAAACAATAATAAAACTTTATTACACAACAACAATCATATTAGGAACTACCACGGTTATGCATAACTGTTTCTAAATAAAGCATTGAGAAATAGTCACTACTGGAATAAGAAAATCAATATCACATATACTATATGAAAAACACAATTACAGATTGAGAAAGTTCCCCGGTTATGCATAACCGTTTTTAAATATAGCATTGAAAAAGTCACCGGGAAGCAGCACATCATTTGAAACGATTTCTTTAACAAACAATCCCATTTTTTGATAGTAAATTCGATATTCATTAATGAATTGTTTTTGGTTAATATTCCATTGTTGTGATTCCATATCTGCTAAACTTTTAAAACTTCTAAATTCCACTGTATTCTAAGACATATAAACAGCGTCTTCTCGGCCTGGTATCCACTGTTATATGTTTACAGTAAGTGATGACAACGTCGTCTAAGCAACATGTAAACATTGTCTTGACACCCATGTAACTATTTACTATCATCGATCTAGTTTATTTAAAACTCATGTCTGTCTTCAGAGATACACACTGCAGCAACAAAAATCAATGCGATGTAAACTGACTGTTTATAATCTAATAAAGTAAACTGCTCGCTTAATAATTTACTTCTTTAAATCTTCCATCTTCTTTTTTTCCTGCTTTTTTCGTTATTCGGAAAGTAATACCTTTGGATGCATTTCCAATTCTTCTACCTGAACCGTGTAGTAAGTTATCGTCTGTTGAACGTAAATCTAACCATAAAGCATAATTATTTGTTAGGTATTTTTCTAATGTTGTATCAGAGAAACATACATCTTTTAAAAATGTATCTGTTGTTTTGTTTCGTTTTGAATTCAGATCAAAGAATTCATTTATCTCATCCAATTGTTGATATGTTTTCATTCCTTAAGTTTGTAATTGATTTAGAACACCTTCTATTGTCATTTCTACTTTTGTTATATTGGGGTTATAAAAAGTTTCAGTGCTTGTTATTTCAGGGTCTTCGAATAACATTAAAATACTTTTCATACTTTTAGCTGGGACATTCACATTGATGCTCCAGAGTGTATCAGATTCGTTTTGGGTTATTTTTCTGTTTCTTAATATTCTTTCATATAAGATAGCCATTTTACCATCAACTTGCTGTCTTATTTTTCTTGCTAAATCAATGTCAGAAACCGTATCAAATTCTAAACAAATGTTTTTGATTTTATAACTTGCATCTTCATCTGTTGAATGGATAACTTTGCTGTAGTCGTTAAATGTAAGTTCATAATCAAGTCTATCACCAAGACCGGATGGATGAAAAGGCTTGTGAGTTTCTAATAGTTCAAAGTCAAGTGGAATGCAAAATCTATTTTTGTATGCACCTGCTACGGCTTGGTCTCCTGCATTTGTTGTTTTATCTCCTGCTCCAACTCTATGTTTTAGCATATTTGTTTTACCAATTCCCTGATATGCCATATTTTCACGTTCATTTGTAGTTTTCCACAAATCAACATAACAATGATGAATATCACTATCATCAATTGACATAATTTCATTCCCACTTATACGAATTGTTGTTTTTTTTAACTATTGCTCTTCCAATGTTTTGATATACTGTTGAATTTGCGTCTTTAGATTCAATTTCTATTTCAAAAGCTACTCTGGTTGTTCCAGTAACAATAACATCATTATTACTTAGATTAGGAAATCTCACTAATTACTGTGGATTTTTGTCAATAGTTGAAGGATTATTAGTTATTACTACACTTTGACGAATTCCTTTTACACCACGAGGTTCTCTTATTTTTCTGTAAGGGTTTAATTTTTCTCCGTAAGCCGACATTTTTAAAGATTAAATATGGAATTTTAAAAATTCAATTACCACTGACACTAGAGTATTGATACATAAAGGACTATCACTCTTACTCATAAAACTTATTCTATCTCCAGCCTTAACATTTATAGGGGTATCAAAGCTTTTATAATTATAATATTTATAAAAAGAATTATCCAATTCTATTCCATGCCAAGTTAATTTATCATTAACACTCACCATGACAGCTAAACCATCTTTACCTGTTTTTAAACTTGCTAAACTAATACCTAATATTTGTCCTGGAAAGTTCATTACATATTCACTACCACCAGTACCAAAATTAAACATTTGCTTAAACTTCAATTGATCCTCAATTCCAGCGAATATACTTATTGTGTTTCTGTCTGGTATATTTATAGTTTTGTTGAATAATAAATTATTATTATTATTCATTACTTGAAGCTCGTTCCTCATTTTTAATATTTCCGATGCATCTACGTGTTTTTTCTTAACAACAAATATACTAATTTACTATATAAATTATTGAGTCAGGCTCTTAATCCGCTCGAATTTCTAAAACAGAATTAATTGGTAAATGATTAATTATCTTGTTATTATTCTCATCTCTATTTTCTAATTTAAATTCTGTTATAACATCATTTACCAAACACTTATATTCCGGATGCTCAAATCTCGCTGTTACAACATCTTCAAACTCTTTATTTTCGACTGGAATAACAGCCAATAATGTACTCGACATACCATCAAGATGATTATAACAAGTACTTACTTGGTCCAAATGTACATATAATGATATTTGGTTTCCTATTTAGATCATATTTGGTAATTTGTTCTCTATCAGTTTGTAATCATCTTTGACATTATGGTCTTCCACTTGTTTAGATTATATCTGCACTGAAGAGACATAAGTTGTCGAAATGCGCATATGCAGAATTAAAATTCACAGTAACTTCGGTATTTAATTATTTATAAATAGCAAAATCTATGGGTCTGTTTCCATAATGCTTTTCATTAATTTCAAATACTTTTTTTTACTAAACATAGATCCTAACATATATTTTAAACTTTTACTAATCTTTAATTCAACAGGCGTGGTTAATAAAGCAATGCCATTTGTTTCATTTACGGATAATTCAATATTTTCTTTTATAAATTCATCCGCTATTTGTTTAAAACTATAATATTCATCTATAATCTTTATAGGTTTCTCTCCAGTTTTTCGTATATGTTCACCTGAAATATTATACCAACCCACGCAATGTGATATAAATTTTAAACCGATACGTTTATTCCCGTCTCTGTTATCAATATATTGTTGTAAGTTTATTGTCTTATAGATATTAGAAAGGGTATGGTACGACTGAAACGATTATGTCTTTTTTTATATTAAAAAATGGAACAAAAGAATTTAAATATAATTCTTATGTTTTATATAACCCTCATACTAAATATTATAAAAAAGATTTAAATCTTGTCAAACAAACAATATTTGTAAATCAAAAAGAAAACTTAAAAACAACTTCCCCTGATTTATTTCAAAAATATCAAAACCCACCATTACACACCAACGAACCATGGAATACATGGGTTCATTCTTCGTTTGATTGGTGGCAATGTCAGTTAAACTTTGCAGTCTGGTGTGCAAGTACAGAATGTGGTGTTTCCTACAATGACCACATACAAATCACTTCAAATCTGACCCAAACGGCTTATATGTTTCATTTATATTATTGTATTGCCAGATTCTTCTTTCTGATACTACAAAAACCCATATGACAAAGCTGCATATCAAACATTATGTGATGAATTTTATGTTTCTCCAAATACAGATTGGAGACAAAAATTAGGAACAGTGTACACGAGTTGAGGTATAAGGTAGGATTGTGCTCTTTGTTGAAGGCCTCATGGTGACTTCAAGATGAAGAACAACAAAAAAAAAACGTTGTTCCACTTGCTAAATCTTACCCTGTATTTATAGGGATTTTGTCCCATGTACATTTACTCCATATCCCTTTATTCGTTCATTCAAGGAGTAACAAAGTAAACAAAGTTGTACTATGATTTTTTCGGCAGCAGATTGCCCGTTGCTATGGCAACATTACTACAGTTTCCGAGATATTTGCTTCTAACTGTATACTAATTTGATAACTGGTAAATATTTGATTTATTTTGCAAATCAGCAATTATTTTTGGGAAATGATAGTTACGAAATATTATCAATAGTAAGCACTTCTATACCGTTTGTATAATAAAACAACAGTTACTATGGCAACGGGAGAACCAATGACATAAGGATTTGTCTTTTATGTTGCAAGTAGTTGTAATACATTATATATGACACTATACTGAACTTCTGTAATGCTTTAGAATGGATAAATATGAAAGAAAGAAGGGAATTCAAGCCGAAGATGGAAATAATGAAATAGCCGTTGCCATGGCAACAGCATGTGTTTTATTTGGGAATAAAATTTATTTTTATTCAAATTATAGTGTCTTCTATAAACACCACAAATATTATCAAGATCTGAAATTGGGCCGATTTTGGCCCTTTGTGGCTCTACTCCTTTATACATCTTTTGTCAAAAATGTACTCCAAAGTGGAAGATATTATATCTTGGTGCTTATTTCAATTATCGCGACACAACATTTATATGTATTTTTCCCCAAAATACCTTTTAAGATTGAAATATTTTGCATTTAAGCTTTTTACCTATCTTGCGATACCAAATTTATACATCTATTGTCAAAAATGACTTCAAAAATTGGAGATATTATTTGTCAGTGCTTATTTCAATTGTCATGACACAACATTGACCTTGTAAGATTGAAATATTTTGCATTTCAGCAATGTTCCTTTCTCTCGATACCAAATGTATGCATCTTTTCTCAAAAATGAATTCAAAAGTGGGAGATATTATGTGTTGCTGCTTATTTCAGTTGTCGCAACACAACATTTTTATGTATTTTTACTCAAATTACCTTGTAAGACTGAATAATTTTGCATTTTAACTGTTTTCCTTTCTCGCGATACCAAATTAATGCATCTGTTTTCATTTTTGTAGCGGGAAAATATTATCTGACATGTTGTATATTTTATATATATCTGCATTGGTATTTTTTCGCATTTGTTTTACACTACAACTGTGTAATCTATTTATAACTATATGTCCACGACCATTATGGAATATATAACAAAATTTAAAATACCTCAGAATATTAACCATGAAAAGAGTCCAGACAGAACACCATGTCTCGAAATTAAAGGCATACATTCACAACAAAGTAATACCAAAAGGTTTACAAATCAAACTAAATCCCCAAACACCGGGCATTAAGTCTACCAGATTCATGCAATGCTGGAATAATATCCTGTTTAATTGCTCATTACTGCTTCTCCAACTTATGTTTTCGTTTACTGTACATTCTACACAGGTAATCAAGAATGAGATAAATCTTGTGATACAAAACTGTTCTTCATTAACACCACATGAACTAACTAATATCAGAAAACGTCTCTCTGATATAGAAAAAAATAGAACAGAGGAAAAATGAAGCAAAACAATCAAAGAAATTTTTCAGAGATAACATAGCTTGTAATTCAAAACAAACATCTCTGGAAACTGTATCAGATTTATCAAAACCTAAACGAAATAGAAGATTTAAGAGAAAGAAAAACAAAGAAATTAGGAGCATTGTTGTTAATCCTTCATCTTCTGAGCTCAGCCCCACTGAGATCAAACTGTTAAACAGAGGCTTAAACTTTTGTCCAGTACCATCTAACATTAACAATTTAGATTTTTATACAGATTTAGATAATTTCGCTCGAAGATTGAGACTTAAAAATATTTTTACAAAAATGAAAGGAAAAACTTGAGGGAAGCTGGATTGAGCGATGAAGACAGTGATGACAATAAGGAAGATGCACCCATATCTAGATTCAAGAAGAAAAGTAAATGGAATTCCCCGAAAAATAAAAATGGAAATTTGGAATCATTCATTAATTTGGTTAAGTCGGATGCAAAGGCACTTGTCACAAATAAACGAAAACGTAACCTTTCAAAACAAGAAAGTGAAGCCTTGACGTCGCTTAAAAATCGTGACAATATTATTATTAAGTCTGCCGATAAAGGGAGTGCAGTAGTTGTTCTTAACAAAGACGACTACATTGCAGAAGGAAATCGACAACTTGCTAATTTTTATAAAAAAATGTCTGAAGATCCTACGCCATCAATTACACAAAAAATTAAAGAAACACTCTCTGAAATGAATACTAAAAAATACATCGACAATGTTACTTATGAATATCTATTACCAAAGGAGGGTTCGAAAGCCGGTATATTTTATCTCCTACCTAAACTGCATAAGGAAGACGTGCCGGCAAGACCAATTGTTTCGGCTAATGATCATCCGACAGAAAAAAATATCGGAATTTGTCGATTTTCATCTCTGTCCTCATGTAAAACAACTTCATTCATACATACAGGACACTACATATTATTTAAAGAAAATGAAGTCATTAAATCCCCTTCCTGAAAATACCATCTTAGTATCTATGGATGTATCTTCCTTATATACCAGTATCCCTCAAAATGAAGGTATACGTGCTTGTGAAACTGCTTGGAACAGTCGAAAAGACCAATACCCTCCCACCAAATGTCTTTTAGAACTTTTAAAATTAGTGCTTGGAAACAACAACTTCGTATTCAACGATGAACATTATCTACAGATAGATGGAACACGCATGGGAACGAAGCTAGCTCCATCATATGCCAACATCTTTATGGGAGAATTAGAACAAAGGCTCCTTTCGAATGCCCCATGCAGACCACTGTCCTGGTTCCGTTTTATTGATGCCATAGATCTCAAGTGGAATGAAACATCTGAACAACTTGAAATGTTTTTGCAGTATTGTAATGAATTCCATCCTACTATCAAATTTACTGCCGAGTCATTAACGGATACAATTTGATTTTTTGGACACCACCACAAAACGGAACCATGACATTTGATCTCTATACTAAAAAGACAGACAAGCACCAATTTCTCTCTCCGAGTAGCTGCCACCCACCTCACTGTGCTAAAAGCACCCCTATCAGTCAAGCAGTACGCATCAAAAGGATTTGTTCAACGGAACAAAAACAAAACCACAGACTCGGCGAACTCAGAAGCCATCTTGTTGCACGTGGTTATAAAGACCAAAATACTTCAACATCTTTTGAGAAGGTAAAAAATATTGACATAGCTTATGTTCTGGAGTACAAAGAAAAAAATGCAACAGAACGAATTCCCCATGTACTTACATGCCATCCAGACCTAAAGCCGATCCCAAGAGTTATACGTAAACACTGAACCTTATAGAAAATGATCCCTGTTTGACTAAAATCTTGAAAGCCCAACCGTTAACATCTTTCCGTAGGCCAAGAAATATAAAAGACATCCTTGTTACAGCTAAAATATCAAAAAAGCCTCAATCAACAACAGGAAGTTACAGGCTTTGCGGTAGAAGTAACTGTGCTTGCTGCCGAGATGCCAATACCGAAAAAAACATTTTCTAGCACTGTTACTGGGCAACAATACACCATTTATACGGACTCGAACTGTAAGTCCAAAAACACTGTTTATGTCCTCATATGTCAGTCTTGCAAACTACAGTATGTTGGGAAATCGGGGGACAACTTCAACAAACGATAGAACAATCACCGTTTGTTCAGTGTGAAAGAAAGGGACTTTCCTCTTACCAGGTCTTTTTTTAAGAACTGGGCATCGGTTTGAGGACATCACATTTCAGATCATTGAATGTAATTCATCTTGGGATAAAGAAGCTTGAAAACTCAGAGAGAGATTTTGGATATACCAGCTCAGATCACTTGAGACTGATGGACTTAATGAAAAAGCCGAGAAAAGTTTGAAAAAGTAAATGCAATGGATTTAAATTCACTTTTTTTTATTTTTTGTATTACATTAACATAGTTATTTTACATACAAAGACTAACATATATCAGTTTAATATGTATATGTTTCTCAGTAGAAAATACACCTATTACTGTTATACATTTAAAAAAATATTTGTGGTTAATATGTTTTACATCAAATGAACGATGCACTCACACCAGCAAAAATATTTTTCAGATATTTTAAATGTTCAGCCTCGCCTGACGAAGATTCTTTGTGAATTGATAATTAGCTACTTATTTAAGACCTTTTGTAAATATTAGTGTGTTTATTACATTTTTTAGACAAACTACAATTTCAATATGTGTAAATGCATCACACTTATCTTTGTGTGATCCACACTCTTCAGATATTAATGTTTGTTGTTATTTATAGACCATATATATATATATATATAAGATAATCTCGTTTTAAGTTGTGATCCTCGCGACAGCTTTCAAGTGTTCTTGAAGTTCACCAGTGAACACGAAAATACCTGTCATGGAATAGCTACCTATTCCCACAAAATGAACTTCGCAACAGCTAAGAGAACGCAAAGTGCACTTTAAAAGTGAACTTCAAGTTCACTTTAACTGCACTTTTTGGAACGTTTCGTCTGCACCCATCTGTACATGGTTGCTACCGGGGGCATGGTGTTCACAAACACATATTGTTTTCTATGGATTTGTTTTGTTGTAAGCTATACGGTCAAAGGGACCAACATTGCAATTTTTAAATCGTCTCAACGAGGTTGAGGGACCCCGGCGTCCGCGTCCACGTCCATGTCTTTGTCCGTATCTGGGTATATATCTTGGTAACTATGCTGAGTAGGGTCACCAAACTTTGCATGCAGGTGCATCTTGGGCTTTCTCACAGCCCAAGAAAATTTAGTCTCCCTGACCAATATTTTTCGCTTGAGAGGCTTGCATTTAAATTTACATCAAAGTTCATATCTGAGTAACTATACATAGTATGATCATCTGACCGTGCATGTGCATGCATCTAGGTCACTTTGACCTTCATTTTCAGCTTGGCGGACTCACATTCAAGTTGAAATCCGAGTTCAGATCTCAGTCACTGTACATGGTAGGATCATCTAACCTTTCACATGCTTGCGTCTCTGATGGTAGTTCAACTTGCAGGCAAAATTAGGTCACTTTGACCTACATTTTCCCCTTGACTGACTTACATTCAAGGTTACATCCGAGTTTATATCTCGGTCATTGTACATGAAAGGATCATCTAACCTTGCATATGCACGCATCTCTGTTGGTAGGTCAGCATCCAGGCAAAATTAGGTCACTCTGACCTACATTTTCTGCTTGACTGATTTACTTTCAAGTTTATATTCGAGTTCAGATCTCGGTTACTGTACAAGGTACAATCATCTAACCTTGGCCATTCATGCATCTCTGATGGTAGGTCAGCATCTAGGCGACATTAGGACACTTTGTCCTACATTTTCCGCTTGACTGACTTACATTTAAGTTAAGGTCTGAGTTCAGATCTCAGTCACTGTACATAGTAGGATCATCTAACCTTGCACATGCATGCATCTCTGGTGGTTATTCAGCATCCAGGTAAAATTTGATCACTTTGACCTACATTCTCCGCATGGCTGACTTATATTAAAGTTTATGTCAAAGTTCAGATCTCGGTCACTGTACATGATAGGATCATCTAACCTTGCACATGCATGCATCTCTGATGGTAGGTCAGCATCCAGGCATAATAAGGTCACTTTGACCTACATTTCCTGCTTGACTGACTTACATTTGACTTTACATCCGAGTTGATATCTCAGTCACTGTACATAATAGGATCATCTAACCTTTCACATGATGGTTGGTCAGCATCAAGGCAAAATTTGGTCAAGTTCTTGTCAGGGATCAGATCTCGGGTACTGTACATGGTAGGATCATCTTGCATGTGCATGTGCATGCATCTGTGATGGTAGCTCAGTATTCATACAAAATTAAGTCACTTAAACCTACATTTTACGCTTCAGTGACTTATATTAATGTATACATCTGAGTTCATTTACAACTCAGTAACTTCAGGTTTCCTTACATATGCATGCAATTTTGATAGTTTGTCAGCATCCAGGCAAACTTTGGTCGCTGCGACAACGTGCCATAACGAGGCGAACTTTGTAATCCTTGATTACGTATGTTTCTGAATGTAAGAAATCTTTATTTTTCAATGGATTTAAAATGGATTTTTATGCCCCCGCGACTAAAATTTGGGGGAATATTGCTTTACCCTTGTCTGTCCGTCTATTCGTTCGTCCATCCGTGCAAATAAAATACATAACTTCAGGGGTGTAAAAATCTGTTAGTCCAATGCCGGGGGCAGTGCAGAAGGATGCCCCGAACTCGTTTTTTGCCTTGAGAAAAAGTCTGTCGGGCCTTTCTCTGAATGAAACATAATTTTCAGTAAATTGATTGACAGTTTCATTTAAAGTAAGTGTCAAATTTAGCCTCAAACATCGACAAATAAGTTCGTGGTAAAGTTTTCAACAATCTATTTTTTAATCGGTATGAAAATAAATCAAAATTCTAATAAGTATCAGAATCATTTTGGTGTTTAATTTATCGGATTTTATGTTACAATTCATTAACAATGAAGGGATATGGAGTAAATGCATTTTAACACGTCTAATAAATCAGATCGCTATAAAAATCTGATAATGTCACTGTTCGAGGGCTTCGGCTTGACAATACTTTAAAAGCCCTGAACTTTTCATGTTTTTCAGACACTTTGTACACAAATTCCAATTACTTTTATCAAACTTATAATAAATATATGTAGATGTACACACATCCATCTTCTGGAATGTTTGAAATGACCACTATTGCCATATACATATATATTACATATAATTTCAAATATTAAATATTGTAAAACCATTCCATGTCACCAGAAATGATTTTCAAGATACTTTGTGGGGACATTTCTGAATAGTGAATAAAATATTGTTTAAAATAACTTATGTCTCTTCAGTGCAGATGAAATTAAATCATTTGGGAATCCATAACTCAAAATATGTAAAAGCTGGTAGAGAACAAATTACAAATAAAATATACATAGTAGAGCCAAAACCAGGTAAGGATAGAGCTATTTGGGAGGGAAAAGTCATACGTTTTGATCAATATTTTTTTTAATTTAGATATTGCAATTTTTCACCAAAAAAGGGTTTTTTGGCCTGTCCCGAAGTGCTTGCTACTGGATTTGTGAATACCAATGGGAACTAACAGTGTACCAGCAGAGGCAACGGCCCAGTGGTAATAAATAACGAAATACCGAAAGTGTTGATTAAGTTTCTGCTGATGGGCATTTAGACAACTAATGTCTCTTCAGTGAAGATCAAATCAAAACATCTGGGAATCCATATCCCCAAATGTTAAATTATATACATCACTAACAGTTGTTATTGTGTAATTTTTCCAGGTAATCCAGAGTTTGGTATGGACGTCTAGATATTATAATGGAGGGGCCAGAGGTTATTATCTCATTGAATGGTCACACAGATACTCGCTATAGTGATGTTGATTCTATAATTGAAGTGAAACACAGAAGTATCCAAGTGAATTTTGTTTCAATAGGTGGTACTGTTTCTCAAATAGCCACCAAAACAATTCTTTATTCTTTTTACTATAGAAATATTCATCCAGCGGAAAAAAAATCATTAATTCCATGCATTGGTGTTTGTGAAGATGGTCTGATTTTTTATTTTTATGATTCTGTATATGATGTGTTGTTAGGTAGTACTTTAATTCCTTTATTTCCAAAAAAAAAAAAAAAAAAAAAATAAAGGAGACCATATTCAAATTATTATTTTAACAGGGATGGTTCTGAATCATTAATACCTATGTAATGGATTGCCAAGGTCTGAATTAGCTTTATCTAAAGCTGTTTTTTTTTAATTAAGTGAAGATAAACTTGAGATATATAAGAAAGATTTAAAGCGAGGAAATGTTGTTATGAAAACTGACTTCCCAAATTTAGACCCATTGCTTTTTACAAGTGACAAAGGGATATTTGATAAGGAATTTGATCCAATGTCGAAAGTATATTTACAAAAATTAATTGATGAAATAGCGGAATATACATTTGTACACATGTCACTAAGCAGAGTGATAATCTATCAGTTATTTATCATGTTAAGTCTTTGACTGTGTTTTGATGAAACCAGGAATCATGTGAGTGCTTACAATTGATACGTTTAAGGAAATATTAATATTATAAGAAATTGGTATTATTTTCTGCAGTGATTTGTCTATGATACCATTTTGGTAAATCTCCTACATCATAAGTCATAAGAAGTTTTTATTTTGCAGATCAGTTGTACATATATCAAAGGGTCGCATGGTACTTTGATTTTGAGTTTTTATAATTAATGTCAAAAATATCAGTTGTTGAACTTAGTCATTTTTACGTCAGTTTTAACAATAGGGTACCCCATTTGTCCGGAAAAAATCTCCTACAGTATTTGAGACAGGAAGTTTTACTTTGCAGATCAATTGTACATATACAAAAGGTGTGCATGGTACTTTGATATTGATCTTTGATAATTAATGTAAAATATCAGTTATTTAATCATTTTTACGTAAATTTTTAGCAATAGGGTATTCCCTTTGTCCGGAGCAAATCTCTTACGGTATTTGAGACAGGAAGTTTTTAGTTTGCAGATCAGTTGTACAAATCTCAAAAGTGTGCATGGTACTTTGAATTTGATTTTTGATAATTAATGTCAAAAATATTAGTTGTTGAACTTAGTCATTTTTACGTCAAATGTTTAACAATAGGTAACCCCCTTTGTCCGGAGCAAATCTCCTACAGTATTTGAGACAGAAAGTCTTCATTTTGCAAATCAGTTGTTTTTATATCAAAGGTGCACATAGAACTTTGGTTTTGATTTTTGATAATTAATGACAAAATCACCAATTTATTAGACATCAAGTTTTTATAATGCAGACCATTTGTACCTGTATCAGAGAACTGCGCAGTACTTTCATTTTCCTTTTTGATTAAATTCCAAGTTGCTGAACTTGCAGAAATAGGCTACTTTGGTGGATTGTTTAACATTGAAAATTGATGAAAATTAGTACATTTCAAATATTCAGGGACAACCCATGTGAAAGATATACTGTCCATGTGTAAAACAAAACCCGGTTTGCTGTCACATTGACAGCTTTCCTCTTGTTGTTTCATTTAATTGCTTATTTGTTGGTTCCTCCATCAAACTGCTGCTTTTTACTTCAGTTATTCAAATTGTCCTTCAGTTCAAGGTTAAATATTTTAAAATTTCTTTCCAAATTTCAACGATGTATCTGGTAATTTTCCCAAATACATGGGACCTGGGATCTTGTTCAAATGAGTGGGAAAATCACTGTTTCTTATGTTTTCATTCTTCTGTTGGTAGACCATGTAATACTGTAGTCAAGATTAAAAATACAAGGCTGCTATAAGCAGATACAGTTACGTTTACTTATTCATAATTCATTGTTCTTCTTTGAAAATTATGCATGTAGTTTTGAGAAGAAAATTGTTATGAAAAAATGGTGCTGTTTTAATTGATAATATATGCCTTCTCTGTTGCATTCATCAAAATTAAATTTCCATTTGCCTTACATTCCAGATTTATACTATGTATATTTTGTCTTGAAGTATATTAGTTCATATTGGTTTAATACTGCAAGTTTAATGAAAATTGAATTTGCAGATTGAAAATGTTGGGAGTAACTAGGGACCTTAAGTTTAAGATGCCCAATCCTTATTTAATCTTAACATAAAGTTCCCTGATAGAAAACAAAAGCCGCGATAGTTTTAGGTATAATGATCCCACTTCTTTTGTGAAAAGGTCCAATTACAAAATGTAGGTGTCTTGGCATTTTTTGGATGGGCGAGACATCAGTTCGGTTCCACACTTGTTATTTATCATATTTTGATGGAGTTTCTTTCATTTTGCTCTTTAGGAAATATGCCAATGGATTTCATTTAGATTTAGGGTTCATGAGATACATGTAGATGGGCCCAAAAAGGGCTATCTTTAAAAATTTCTGCTGTCAAATTTTTCATCCAAAATGAATTTTGATACCACTTTTTAGCTCACTTTGCCCGAAGGGCCATGTGAGCTTTTGTAATAACTTTTATCCGTCGTCGTCGTCATCCATTGTCCTTTAACTTTTCACATTTTTACTATCTTCAAAACCTCTAGACCAATTTTACCAAACTTTACTTTACTGCCAAATACATGGGCCAACAGAAGGACATAGTTTAACATAAAACCCTATGGGAAACTTGCATTTTGACCATCTCTTCTGAAACTGCTAACGAAATTGGTTCAAACATTATGTAAGGTCCGACACTAATATGACGGAAACTTTTNCCCCCCCCCCAAAAAAAAAAAAAAAAAAAAAAAAAAAAAAAACATTGCAGCAAGTGGGAGCATAGTTGAACTTTTTGTCTGAAATTTAAATAAGGTTTCCAGCAGGACCATAGTTGAAAATTTTGTCTATTAGATTATCACTTAGTCAAAAAGCATTTTCACCAGATGAGCGATACCGGCTCAGCCACTCTTAGCCTCTGGTAATTGTTTTTTTTTTTTTAAATAAATATAGCAATATAAAAATGAAAATTTCGAGCCCTTTGTTCCCTATCTGAGCTGTAAGGGTCATACAGGGGGCCAAAACTGTAGATGTGCCAATTATATATTTTTTTCTTTATTTAATTGGATTTGTTTTTCTTTCAAATCCTTTTGAAATAAGTTGTCAGTAGTATTTCAGCAGCTTTTTGTAGTTCTCAAAGAGGCGGAAGTTGCACTTTTTCAACATATGTGAAATATTGACTTATCATCAGATTTTTGTGTTTTTTTTTCCTTGGAATCATCTTGACATGTGCTTTCAGTATTATATTATGGTAGATTTGGCACAACCGTTATCATGCCCTAGCTACATGTATAGGGGGTCTAGATATGATTTTTTGGGTTATTCATGCAAGAAAATCGATTTATCAGTACACAAAAACAAAACTTACTTATGAAACAAACCTGTAGTATCATTCCTTTCTTGTGATATGTTTCAAAATGACTAAGCGCTTAGTAGTTTTCGGATATGTTGCATTTATCATCAGAAACAACAGTGTAATATACCCTGTACATGCTATAAGGGTATACATGAAAGGTCAACATCTTTGAAAGGGAAAAAAATTTCAACAATGTGGCCAACCAGAAAGTGAAACACATGCATATCGGTTAAATTGTGAATGAGAATTTTCCATAACTTCCGCCTTTAGTTGTTTAGGCCACCGTTTTTTAATTTTTGGTTTTACTCCAGAGGTTTTACGAAGTTTTTTCCTAAATGTTGGTGGGTAGGAGGAAGGATGTGACAAAAAAAATGAAATCCTACAAAAATTTAGGCCAGGGAAAAAACTGTAATTTCGATTAAGATAATAGGAATTTTATTGAATAATAGACGAAATATTTGTATGGTAGGACAAAATTCAAAAAGCACCTGCAAATATATATATATATATATATATATATATATATATATATATACGAGATGTAAATTCATCGAAATAGGGCCGTATATGCAACAGTGAAATTCAAATGAAGTGTTGCGTGTCACTGAAATTGTAGTGGTCAAATTCCTCAGTGGAAAGATGTCCTCGATAATATCACATTCTAAGACTTGTCCAGCAAATTTACCTATTTATACAATAAAAATGGGTTTTCCATGTAATATGAAAATATTTGTCCCAAGGTTTTGAAGACATAATGTACGGCCTGAAGGGGACTGCATTATGTCTTATAACCTTGAGACATATTTTGGCATATTACATGGGAACCCCACTATTATTGTTATTTTTAATCTGAATGTTTTTGTTGCAAATTTTGAAGTTAACTCCATGTAATGTAATTAGTCAAGAAAAATAAGAAGGAAAAACATAGTCATGTATTTCAACCTAATCAGAAAATGAATCAAGGACAGATGCTGGTCGTGTATTTTTTTCAGTTAGTTGCAGACAAAATGTCAAATTCAAATGCGGGAAGACGTGAATCTTGCTAAAAATGTCAGTTTTCATTTGTGACACTGACTTTTCATATCTATATATGATGTCGTGGTGACTGCCATATAATTTCTCAATGGACGAAAGTAACAACCACTGAACATATCCCTGACTCATCAGTTTTTGTGACAATACTTTTTGCTCATTCCAAAAAGTCATTGCATGAACTACACGCTCTACAAAAACGAATTAATTGTGAAATATACACTCCATATGGTGTGGAGGAAGGGAAAGTTCACAATTAGAAAGTCAAAATTATCACGTTTATCATATAACCTCGATTTCAGACGTCAATATATAACAAAATTTCAAGGTGTGATGTATGGGTTGCTTCTTAAATTTTAAAGTTTCCTGGGTTGTAGCGATGTAAATCTCCTTTACATCTTTGGTTATTAAGAGAAAGTACATCGTCTATATATCTGAAGCTGAAATAAAAGTCTTGGCTGTTTTTTTTTATGATTAAAAAGTCAACTCATTTGAAATGATAGAATAAATTAATTTTCAAAAGTTTAAACTGTTTTTGGCAATTTTTAAGCTAAATCGCAGGCAACCCTTGGATACACTAAAAATCATTAAAATTGTGTTTTGCAAAATATAAAACTTCTTAGAAAGGATATGAGGAATAAAATTATCAAAAATTCAAAATGTTTTGGTCATTTTGATCAACTGATTTTAAACCGTAGACTAAATATCTGACTTGGTCATTTAGAAAAAAAAATCTGTTTTAAACGCAGACTAAAAATCTGACTTTTCAACCCCTAAATATGCTAAAATTCATTTAAATTGTGTTTTCGCAAAATAGAAAACTCCCTTTGTAAGGCAGTTTGAAGCAAAACTTAAAAAAAGAAATTAAATTGTGTTGGTCATTTATAAAGATTGATTTTAATCTGCAGACTGAAAATCTTATTTTTCAGCCTCGAATATGCAAAAATTCATTAGAATTGTGTTTCGCAAATATAAAACTCCTTCCAAAGAATATGATAAAAAAAAATTAAATTGGTTAGGTCATTTGTATAGACTGAGTTTAAACAGCAGATTAAAGATTTAGTTTTTCAACCCTTAAATATCCAAAAATTCTTTACAATTGTATTTCTCAGATTTAAAACACTTTCGAATGGATAGGAAAAATAATTTATCAAAAACTTAAACTTGTTTTGGTCATTTTTAAAGATTGGGTTTAAACCACACACTGAAGAAATAAATGGCTGATATTCATTTAACTTGTGTTTTGCAAAATATAAAACTTCTTTGTAAGGATAGCATGAAGTAAAATTAAAAAAAAAAAAACTAAATTGTTTTGGTCTTTTTTAAAGATTGGGGTTAAACTGCAGACTGAAAATCTATCTTTTCAACCCCAGAATATGTTAAAATTCATTAAAATTGTGCATCACAAAATATAGAACTATTTCGAAAGTATGACGAACAATTTCTGAGTTTAAACTGCAGACTAAAAATCTAATTTTTTAACCCTAAAATATGCTAAAAGTCATTAAAATTGTGTTTTGCAAAAAAAAAAAAAAAAAAAAAAATCTTTCAAAAGTATATGAGGAATAAAATTTTCCCAAAAAAAGTTTTGTTTTGGTCCCTTTTCAGAAACAACGGCAGTAGAATACCGAAGGAACAAAGGGGTGACAATCACAAAAATCGAAGTCCAAAGACAGGGCAAAAACGAGAACACAGAAAACAATGATGTTAGACACAAAAACAATGACGCCAGACAGACACAAAGCACAGAACTAGAAACCACAACATTCAGAACAAAGGCACTCACAGTGTGAACTCCAGTGAAACTGAGAGTGACATCAGGTGCTCCGGAAGGGTAAGCATGTCCTGCTCTGTTAACAGCACCCGTCACACTGTGAGTGATTCAATCCGGGAAAATGTCAAAGTCGGTAGTCAAATCCGGGAAGACGTGAATCTAGCTGAAAATGTCAACTTTCATTTGGGATACTGACACGTCATATCTTTCAATGATGCTATGGTGACGGACATAGAATTTCTTGAGGGATGAAATTAACAAAGGTTGAACAAATCCCTGACTAAGCAGCTTTTGGGACAGTGTTTTTGCTCTGTTCAAAAAATCACTGTACAAACTACAAGCTCGACAGTAACGAATCAACTGTGAAATGTACACTCCATAGGCTGGAGAGGTAGGTATATTGCTGCTAAGAAAGGGAAAGTTCACAATGGGGAAATTAAAATCATCACGCTTGTCATATAGCTTAGATTTCAAACGTCCATCTTCGTCAATATACAATAAAAGATCTAAGTACGAAGCTGAAGTAGGTGTTTCAGTTGTTTCTTTAATTTCAAGCTCATTTGGATAGATCTGATGTAAATAATCCTAAAATTTAGGATTATTAAGAGAAAGCACATCGTCTATGTAGCGGAAGCTGAAATTAAAGGACTGGGCTAAATGTTTTTGTTTTCTTTGAATAAGCCCTTGTAAAAACTTGGCCTCGTACGAGTAGAGGAAAAGGTCAGCTAAAAGCGGCGCACAGTTTGTTCCCATAGGAATCCCTATTGTCTGTTGACTGAGTTCATAGACATCTAGCTTTATAACCATTAAAATTTGTTAAACTTCACTAATATTGTGTTTCACAAAATATAAAACTCCTTCAAAATGATATGTGAATAAAATTTTTAATAAAAATTAAATTGTTTTGGTCATTTTAAATGATTGAGTTTAAAACGCGGACTAGTATTAAGCAGTATAATTACCCAATTCTCATTCACAAATACAAATGCAGGATTTAAAGTTTAACAAAATACAGCATTTGTAATTTGATCAAAATATTTCTTCACATTCTAAAAAAATATCTCAACCTGGAAACACGAGAATATTATGTTAATTCGGTTCGTCTTAAAATTTGTATATTTACATATCCGTCATACCTGATTTACTGATTGATACAACGCATAATTAACGGATGCGATCAGTAGAATATATTTACATCCGTTAAATACGTACACATCGGTATGAATCAATAAATTCCGTTATTCATTGATCAGTCATCAATCAGTGACCAATCATTCATATAAAATATCCGTTACTGCTCAGTCAGCAAACCGTCAAAAAGTAATGGCTACTGATACAAGGACCGTATCTCCGATATCATGACAAAACAGAAGAAAGCAACAATGCAAAAATATAGTATTAACTATAAAGATAAGAGGCTCAGATACTGAACCTGAATCGCTCATCTGACAAAAAATTACTTTTAAGCCATGCCTATGCAGATGATCAAAAGTGTTTTCCAATAGAGTCTTATGTCCAGCAATGCTTTCTCCTAGCTTTCATGTTCTTGTCAGATCCATTTGAAATAAGTATTCTTTGTTAAGATCTTTCAATATATTACTCCGATACAGATAGGTAAAATTTGCTTCAATGGTTTCAGATTAGATGATGAAAATGAATATTTCCAATAGGGTTTTTATGTTAATCAATGTTCTACACTTGGGGTAATGTATTTTGATGCAATCAGAAAAATGAGAAATTTTTGTTAAGGACCTTCTATATAGCATTCCTGTAGAGTTTGGTTGAATTTGCTTCACTAGTTTCAGAGGGAAGGATGAGAATGTGATGTTTCCTAAGGGTCTAATGTTAAAGCTACATTCTATGCTGGCGGCCATCTTTTTATCAGATCAGAACACAATAAGAAATGTTTTTTAAAGACTCGATGTACATCATTCCTATAAAGTCTGGTTTATTTGCTTCAATGGTTTCAGAGAAGATGAAAGTATGATTTTCCCATAAGGTCAAATGTTTAAGTCTGTGATTGCGGCCATGTTTTTTTTTTTTTTTTTTTTTTTTTTTTTTTTGTCGAATCAAAACAAAATTATCAATCTTTGTAAAAGACTATCCATTCGTCATTTCTGTAATGTTTGGTTCAATTTGTTTCAGTAGTTTTGGAGGAGATGATGAAAATGTAATTTTTCATTATATCTGTGCATGATTTTGTTTGGTCCAATATTGTCCATAAAAAAGGTTAAGTACAATAAGGCGGCATAACCGTAGGCTAAACCAATTTTTAAACGTTCAACTTGCAATTTTTCCATCGAGGTCCCTCCAAAAAAAAAACAAAAAAAACAAAAAAAATGCGGATAGCATCGGTGAATACAATTTAATAATCTTACAGCAAAGCAACAATTAGTCCATTATTTCGTGTGTTTGTGTTATTTCATTCGAAAAATATTATTGGAAAACAGTTAGAGTAGGAGTTATACATGATCGACTCAGAGAAATATAAATGATTTTTATCTTTCATTTTATGAATAGATTTAAGAGGGTTGTGATCAGTATATACAATGATAGGCTGAATTGAAGCTGTAACATAAATTTCAAAATGTTGTAAAGCCAATATCAGAGACAAACATTCTTTTTCAATTGTGGAATAATTTTTCTGGTGTTTATTAAATTTTCTTGAAAAATAACAAATTGGATGGTCTATACCATCTTTACCTTCTTGTAATAAAACACCGCCAGCAGCAACATCACTGACATCTACTGTTAACTTAAATTGACATTGAAAATTAGGTGTTGCTAAAACTGGCGAATTTTCTAGGATGGCTTTTAGTTCTTCAAATGACTCATCACAACTTTTAGACCAAATAAACTTAACATTTTTTCTTAATAGTTTAGTTAAAGGCTCACTAATCGAAGAAAAGTTTTGACAACATTTTCTATAATATCCAGCCATTCCCAGAAAACGCATCAATTGTCTCTTATTCTCAGGTTTAGGAAAACTACAAATAGCACTAATTTCAGCATCAATAGGTTTTACCTGACCCTGAACTACAACATGTTCTAAATAGTTTACATAAGCACGTCCAAATTTACTCTTGGGGAGGTTGACTGTAAGCATAGCACTGCTTAAACGTTAAAAAAAGATCGAAGTATCTGAAGAAGTTCTTCCCAAGTGTCACTATATATAAGAATGTCATCAATGTATGCTTCACAACCGTCAATTCCAGAAAAAACACTGTTGATGAGACGCTGAAAAGTTGCCGGCGAATTTTTCATGCCAAATGTCATCACTTTGTATTGGAATAGTCCATCGGGTGTAACAAAAGCGGAAAGTTCTTTTGCACGCTCTGTAAGAGGAACTTGATAAATCCTTTTAATAAGTCAATTTTGTAATGTATTTAGCATTCCCGATTTTGTCAATACAGTCATCAATGCGCTGAATTGGAAAAGAGTCAGTTTTTGTAACACTGTTTAATTTTCTATAGTCCGTACACATGCGAAAAGTTCCAGGTGAGCTCCAATTGCTTTTGCTAGGTTCAATAAAGTCATTTTTTAACAAATACTGAATTTCATCATGCAGGTACTTTTGTTTGATCGGATTCAGTCGATTTGGATGCTGCTTAATCGGTACTGAATCACCAACATCAACGTCATGAAATATTTTATCAGTTCGTGTCGGAATGTCTGGAAACAAATGTTCAAAATCACTGAGTAACTGTTTTAACTGTTCCTTTTGAGTCGTTGGTAAATGTTGAAGTTTCGAATCCAAATCTTGTAGAATATGTGAATTTTCCAGCTTCGGTGTAATAGATGGCGAATCAATCTTTTCACAAAAATCATTTTCGGAATTTTCAGGGTCAACACTAACTAAATTTACAGAATGAACAATATTTGTGCTATTTCTATCTATATAAGGTTTTTTCATATTTACATGACACAGCCTATTATGTCTACGTCTGTCAGGTGTTTTAATAATATAATTTAAATCACTGATTTTCTTTTCAACAATATATTGACCAAAATATCTGGCTTCAAGTGGCTTTCCAGGAACAGGAAGTAAAACAAGTACTTTATCACCAGGGTCAAAATTGCGTTTTACAGAATTGTTGTCATACTTGGCTTTCATGGATTCTTGACTAGATTTTAGATTTTTATTAGCTAGTTCACATGCTTTAACAAGTTTAGTGCGAAAATCTGAAACATAATCTCAGAGATTTAAGTTGTCTTTTTCATCAGATAAAATTTTCTCACTTAAAAGTTTGAGTGGGCCCATAACTGTGTGTCCAAAAACTAATTCAAAGGGACTAAAACCTAATGATTCCTGGACTGCTTCATTACAGCAAATAATAGAAAAGAAATTCCTTCATCCCAATCTTTCTCTGTGTCAAAACAATAGGTCCGCATTATATTTTTAAGCTTTGATGGAATCGTTCTAAGGCGCCTTGACTTTCAGGGTGATATGCAGATGATCTGTACTGTTTAATGCCTAATTCATACATTACTTGCTGAAAAATGCCTGACATAAAGTTTGAACCTTGGTCTGATTGAATAGATTTGGATAGGCCGAACTAAGTAAAAAATTTAGTTAAAGCCCTAACTAAGGTTTTAGTCTTTATATTCCTTAAAGAAATAGCTTCAGGAAATCGTGTGGATGCACACATAATAGTTAACATGTACTGATTACCAGATTTAGTTTTTGATAAAGGACCTACACAATCTATTAATATTCTACTAAAAGGCTCCTCAAAGGCAGGTATTGGCCGAAGAGGTGCTTTTGGAATAACTTGGTTTGGTTTCCCTGCTAACTGACGTGTATGACAAGACTTGAAGTAATTGGAGACATCTTTTCTAAGATTCGGCCAATAAAAATAATTTAAAATTTAGTTGTAAGTCTTTCTTATACATAAGTGTCCTGACAAGGGAGTATCATGGGCCATGCTTAATATCTTAGTTCTATGCACCTTCGGTACTACAATTTGATACCTTACTGCCCACTCTGCATCAGCAGACACATCAGAAGGTCTCCATTTGCACATAAGAATACCATTTTTAGTAAAATAAGTGACAGGTTCCTGTAAAGACTCACTTTCATCAACAACCCTATTGAAAAGACATGAAATTTCAGGGTCTTTATGTTGCTCATTGCTAAATGTAGACGTAGAAAAACCATCACCTTGAACCAATGAACTATCAGAAAACTCCAAGGGCTTGCTTGTTTCAACACTAACATCACTAAACTGACTCATAAATGTATCCGACTGAACAAAACTATCAGTGCTATTTTCATCAATTTTCTGAGCTTCCACACATTTCTTTTTCATAGCACTAGTAACTGCACAGGCAGGATACAACCCAGAAAACTCCTGTTCAGCAGAATCAGAAACCTGATCAAAAGAAGGCTTGTCTGTCACAATAGGATTTCTTTGAACTTCATCCCCAAATCATTACCAAGAAGAAGTTGAACACCTTCAAAGGGCAATGATGACTTGATACCTAAGGTCACAGGTCCAGAAACAATATCCGAAGACAAATAAACATTATGGAGAGGAATAGCAGTATAACCACTGGAATCTACCCCTTTAATAAGAACATTTCTACCAGTACTAGAAACATCATCAAACGGCAGGGTCTCCTCCAACAAAAGAGACTGAGAGGCACCAGTATCTCTTAGAATTCGAATAGAGGTAGAATTACAAAAATCACTCGAAAGCGACACAAAACCATCACTAATAAATGGTTAAAAAATCTCCATAATGGGACTAGATGTGGATTTGACCTCGACCTTACCAACAGGATCAGAAACAGCCTTCACCTCAGAAAAAGGACTATGCACATCTGTATCAAAATGAGGCAAACATTGTGACGACTCAACAAAACCACTGGGTTTTACTTCACTTTCCTTCCTTTGCTTTAACCTGTAACAGTCAGATATCAAATGACCCTCTTTCTTACAATAATTACAGGAAATCGATTTAAATGGCTTCTGTGACTGTGGGGGAGGATAGGACTTGGACGAGCTATTTACTGGACGTTGCCTACTATTTTCATAATTTGTAGGTTTGGTTGAAAAATTTGTGGAACTATTTTGATTTCTGAAAAATTTCTGTGGTTTATTAAAAAGATGTATTTTATGTGTAAGTGAAAAATCATCAGCTAAACGTTCAGCAATTTCCAAAGTTTTTGCTTTTTGTTCATCAATAAAAGTTTTAATGTCAGTACTAATACATCTTTTAAATTCTTCAATTAAAACTAGCTGACGTAATTTCTCATTATTGTTATTTATTTTCTTTGATGAACACCAACGATCAAATAGTTGCTTTTTAGTACTAGCAAACTCTACATAGGTTTGGTCACTCTGTTTTTCCGCATTCCTAAATTTTTGCCGGTAAGCTTCAAGGACCAGTTCATAGGCTTTAAGAATTAACTCTTTTACAGCGTCATAATCTGAAGCCTATTTTACTGACAACTGAGTGTAAATTTTCCTGGCTTTACCAATTAACACACTCTGTAATTACATTGACCAATTATGTTTCGGCCACTTTAAATTTTCAGCTATTTTCTCAAAATGCAGAAAATATTTGTCAACATCCTTTTCCTAATGTTTTAAGCAACATCAAATGTCTGAGAATTCTGAGAAAGGTGCTGATTCTTTTCAGCTAATTCCATTTTTTTCATTTCTAATTGAAAATTGAGCTCTTTTTCTAATTTTAATTTTCTTTCTCTCTCTTTCTTTTTCTTCTCTTTATCTTTCCAATTCTAATTTTCTTTGCTCTCTTTCTAATTTCAATTTTCTTATTTCTAATTCTTTCTGAATTTCTAATTTTTTAATTTCCAAATCAGTTGTTTGAATGCCAAAAGTCTCCAAAACAGATTTATCAAAATAATCTTCTTCAACCAAATAATTTGCAATCACATTTTGAATTTCAAATTTTCTCATTCCAGATTTGACATTCAATTTCAAATGTTTTCCTAAGATAATTAATACATCCTTTTTAAGCTTCTCAAAATTCTCCACCTGACACGTAGACATGAATTGTTCTGGATGAAAAGACATCTTGAAAAAAATTTATTGCTGACTTTCTATTTGACAAAAATATAATAATTTCTTTCTTAAACAATTTCGAAGATCCCGGACGGGCCCCCAATTTCTGTTATGTGGCAGAAACGCCCAATAAATTATTGTAAATTGTAAAGTCAGCTAAAAATAAATCAAAATTGGCTCAAAATTAACTTTTAATAAGATGAACAATAATAATTTTACAAATTAATACAGTATAAGACTTATCTGACAATAATGAAGTCCGAGTAAATATCCAAATGAATAGTTCACTTAAATCCACCAATAAATCTCCAATAGAATAATCCTTATAATCCTCACTAAATAGTTGATAATAGGTTCACAAATATTGATGTCGATTTCCAATACAAAAGATGTGCGTGATAATCCTGTATAAACTAATTAATCCTGTATAAACTTATTAAACTGACTGACTTAACCCTTTTCAGCTATCTTATATAAATACATTTATTCTTTCTAGAAAAATCTTCGCAAGATATAACTAGAACATTCTAATCAACTAATTATCACATGACTAAAATAAATATGTAAGGAAAACCTCTGGAAAAATCTATGTGTTAAATATTAAGTCAATGTTCTAGAAAATTCTACTTGTTTTAAGGTGTAATAACCTTGACCATTGTTTATTGTAAACAAGTTACATAACTAGGCCAAACAAATTACATCATATTAAGGCCTTACAAAATAAAAAACAATCAATACAATGTATTATAGAATATTTACAACATTTAATTACCTATAACACTAGACAAATGACTGCTTATGAAATAAAGTGAAATATATTTGCAATTTTTACAACACAGATTTAGTTAATTACAGTCGTTAAATCAGGTTCGTATCTCTTTCGGAAAAGCTGGTCATATGTACACCATCCCTTTCCTGACGATCTTCACTGGACCGTGAACTCGTAGATAACATGTTCTTGATAAGTATTCATTTATTTGAAATCGTCAAGTGTACTCACTTTAGATTGACTTACCTTCTGTTTGATATTCCCTTTTAATGTATTTATTCAAGTTGCAAACATTAACTTATTTAAGTTATTGCAATACAAATTAAAACATACATAACTACAACAAGTAGATATTAGCTTGTTGCGTAAACTTTAGGATAAATATTTAGCTATGGAGAAATAAAGAAGCAAAAAAGGCAAAATGAAGCGATATATTTTACTGAGGGGCGGACGATGTAAAAGGAGACCGAGCAAAAGGAGGACAGGCTATAGATAGGGAACAGGCCGGGAGAAAGTGCACAAAAATGGGAGAAATTAGAAAAGGCAAAAGGGAAATTTGTAGATAGGGAGGGGTGAAAAGGCGAAAATAAGTGGGAGAAAGAAGAAAGGTACTCCCTGTCAACTCCCCCTTTTGTGATGAAGAATAAAGGCAAATTTGAAATCAATCTCGCCCGGCCCTTTATTAATTAAATTAAAACATGAAACTCAAGGACTTCTGCACACACTTATGTATCAACCAAAATTTAATTGCACGACTACATGTTACATTTTTGCATTAGTAACGGACCATTTGATTTGGTGGGGGTGGGCTAGGATAATTAGCCAAGCTCAGATTTAAGGGCTTTATTTTGTTAAATTTTTATTATTTTTATTTTTGTCCCGCATGCAAACAAAAAGTACAATTCCAGCCACCTCCTCCCGCTTAAAAATCAAATGGTCTATGCTTTTATGTATATATTCCATTCTATTAATCCAAAGAATATTTGTACACATACTAGTATATACAGTCTGTTTTTGTTAAAAAATAAAAAAAATGCGTCCTGTATTATCATTACCATTATTATAACTTGTATGAAATGTAAACACATATACACGACATAACCTGCTATCGTGGTATTGTATTAAAATGACATAGAGGTGGTTGAACGCTCAACGTTACATTTTTTGCATGTACATTCGGTGTTTTGTTCGTTCCGCTCGCGTTTTCCGTTCATTCCGTTTCAAATAAATCAAATCGTGTGTTGCGTGCACCATTCATACACGTTTTACAAGAAACAAACGATTAAATTCGTTCCGTTCGTGTACGCAAGCTCAGAACAGTTCCTATCGTGCAGAGCGTGTATTTCGTTGGAAGCCTGAACCGGAAATGCGGTTCACAAAAATAAAATCATATAAATAATTATTTCTTAGTGACGTATGTCAACAACAATCAGGCAATCATAATGGCTTGCATTTCGTAACTTTATCCACAGAAGTCGGAATTTTATCAATATATCATACGAAGCCCAAAACAATAAAGTTTCACGAACGTAGTGAGTGAAACAATCACTACGTTCGTGAAACTTCATTGTGTGGGGCTTCGTATTTGAACTTGTATTGATAAAATTTCCGACACCTGTGTTTTGTTGTCCAATTCCACTCAGATTGACAAATCAAATCCGCTGATCCAGACAGTTTTTAACAACATTCATGATATCAAAAACAACACGAAAGTACATTCGGATTGTTTCTGTAACGGTATGTTGAGTATATCGAGAAAAAGGGGGGAGGTGGGTTGTGGTAGTGCCTGTGTCGTTACCATTATTTTTCATTTCCATATATGTATGTAATACACAATATATGTGTATATGAATGGACTGCAAGAGTGCTTACTTTCCAAGTAAATGCATAAGCCTAATTATACCAGGGCAGGAACACAGGTAGTTGTGGACAGGACCTTGCATTTAACTCGTATGGGCATGATGGGAGTATAACCAGTTTGCATATTGTTTTGTGAAAATTGTTATATTTGTCTATTTACTTACATTTCCTGGTGGGATGTAAGGCTCACATACTCTCGAACAGACAGGTTTTTATCAGCTGATACTTAACAACGTTGCAAGTCTACATGGGTTTGCATCAGTAAGCCCGTGTGGACTCACAACACTGATCCAGAGTTCTTGCGCCATATATCTCATCAGGAAATGTCAGTAAATATACAAATACAACATTTTCCACAAAAAAAAATGCATAGTGCGTGTCCGCCCACCATGTCCACCGTCGATCACCAACTTTCTTCTTTGCCCAGGGTCGGTTCACCTTGCGGTTCATCCACATTCTGGTTTACACTGTGTCAATTGGCCCACAATATATGGTGTTATAATTTGGCAAACTATTTTGCAACACATTTAAGTGTACAGAGTACAGAATGGGTAGGGGTTACTCTCTATTGTAAAAAAATGATGAAATGCACGAAAAAGCTTATTGGTATTTCTTTCTTTCAGGAATTTTTACTAATATACAAAACATGTATATTACGTAATCCGTACAAATGCCGTACTAATTAAAATTATGATTTAAAAAAGAAAGGAAATCGCATTAAACAAAAGCCGATTTAATATTATTTAGCTTTAAAGAACACAAACCATGAAGGCAATTTTCGTTCATTCCCATCCAAATATGACTAACTAATTTTAAATGAGTGTCAATCAAAATTTATACATTAATAACACATATCAATGTTTAATTGCAAATAGTTAATCAAATAATTTGATAATATTTCTTATTCACAAAAATGTAATTATTCGATTCGCATGAATGTTCAAATCAACATGTTTATTACGTACGTGTAAATATATTATATTCTTTAGATATCTTTATTAGAAATGGATAATTTTACCCCTGAGGGTTGAAAGCATACTATATGGTCCAGACTATACGCGCATTTGGACCGTACGCGTACGGTCCCGACCATACGAGTATTTTTTTCGAAATACCCATGCGGTCGGACCGTACGCGTATAGCGTATGGTCCGACCGTACACGTACGGTCTGGCTGTTTGAAAGTCTTGGGTGTTCTTGGATAATATATCAATAAATCTATATAATGTATACAATATTATTTAATGAATTAATCTCTTACTTTTAGAAACAGATAATATTTTCGAAAAATCGTTATCTAAAGAAAATATGAGAGAAAAATAAAAATTACTGTAATTGTGTTTTGGAGATGCCTTTATAAAATTGACTTATTAATTGAACGTTTTTTTGAAATAAAAGAATGATAAAACAAGTGTGTGTTAAAAAATAAATGGAATGTTAATTGAAATAAAATATATGATGTTCTAGTAATTAACGTTTCGTGTTAAATGTAAATTAAACAAACCAAACTATTAAATGGGTAGGGAACAGACCCTATTGGTTGGCGAACAAACCTGTAACCAGTCCTCAAAATGTTCCCCCATGCATAGTTTTCTAGCTCTAGTGATAACATTTTTCGCAAATCATGTCCTTTCTTATTAAAACTGCATAGCCACAGGTCTTGTGCAGGTGCCAATATTTTTTATACTTGATTGAAAAGATGTACTCGTACATGTGAAAATGTCATTATATTCGTTAAGAATGACAACAAAATGGCATGTACCCCTATAATATTTGTTGTCGGTCACCCAGTGGAAGAATGTAATATCATATTTGCTTTAAGTGAACTTTTTGTCACCTCCTGTGCAATAAATACATGCATATTTTAACAGCCATGACTGGCAATTTGCAGATGAAAAAAATAAATATGAAATTTGGCTGACGCCATCTACTACATGTATATGTAGTATAGTACAGAAAGAGACATATCATAACTAATCATTATCTTAGTGGGAATGTCTTGGTATGTTTACATTGAGAAATTTTAAATAAAACCCTAGTTTTGTTAGGACATTTCCTATTGAGGAAAATTCCTACCTATAAATTTGATTTTTATTTTTTTATACTTCAAAGTTTTGCATAGAGCAATTTTTATACAACCGCAAAAAAATTTTTGAGGTCTATATGAAAAAGAAAGGAAATAGGATAAATGTCAAGGAGACAACATCCCATATCCAGGATAAAGCGACCAAAAACAAAGCATCTAGGGGTGACCGTACGGTCTTCAGCACAATGAGGAACCTCACACCATATAGCAAGCCCTAGATAGCCCAAAAAGGTAAAAAAGTGAATAAATCAATGGAAACAAACCACATCCATTATAAACCCAAATATCAAGAAGTTAAAATTTTATAAGAAGACAAGGACAAGCCAATGACCATATTGGTGAAATACTGATGGCGGCGGCAGCGTCTGTGGACACTTTGTTTCCGTGCGATAACTTAAGTTCTTGTTGACCAATCCTTATGAAATTTTAACACAATGTTCCCTGATTTAGTCGAATGTTATACGGATTTTCCTTACTGGTCTCTTCCTTTGATCATTTCGGACTTTTATTGTCACTTTCATTTCTTTGGCACAAAGAAAAGGCTATGATATGTTTTGGGTATTGTAGGTCGGCCCGTTTCAGGAAAAGGGCCAAATTGGGTGTTCTCATATATTAGCCTGTAGAATATTTATTATTTATCAGATTTTATGAGGTATCTTTCAGTGTGCTCCTTATTAAATGTCCTATCAGTGGTATGCTAACAAATTTCACATCGCATGTACCGTTCATGAGATAAATGGGGCCCTGACGGGGAATCTCATTTTTATCCCCCCGCTTAGCGAAAGCGGGGGATCATGTAATGCAGTCCGTCCGTACGTACGTAAGTCTGTAGTGGCAAGGCATATCTCTGAAACCGCAACAGATAGAAACTTACAATTTGGCATCATGGAAGAGTATATGACCCACTAGGAAATAGACCCCTAAAAATTGGAATTCGACCCCTTGGGGCCAAATTATGAGCGAAAAACAAATTTCGCGATATCCAATAAATGGAGATATCTCCAAAAGTGTTAAAGCTAGGATATTGGAACTTATGTCACTACTTATATTGCCTTTCCCAAGTTGAAAGAGGGTATCAAAATTTTGATCCCGCAATTAGGGGCAATGCCCTAAGGGGTTAAAAAATGTCTAAAAAGGATTGTCCAAGAACTCCTCCTACACCGTAGAAGATAGAAACATGAAATTAGGTACACTAGTAACACTTGGGGAGTTGTCTGTGCCAAAGGTTTCGGAATTTTGATTTTCGCCCGGGGGGTGGGGCTACACCCTAATATGTAAAATCTCAAAATATGGTAAGATCAGTTCATATCCCCACCCCTTAACCATATATATTTATATTCCACATTTAAAGACGAGTTACTTGGTTACCCCTGGGGGTCAGCCCCAACCCCCTCATATAGAAAATTACAAGTTATCTCAAAAACAGTTGAGATCCCCACCCCTAAACCATATATATTCGTAATGGGCATGACAAGACGAGTTACATGATCACCCCCGGGGGTCGGCCCCGCCCCCTTCATTTAGAAAATTACAAGTTATCTCAAAAACAGTTGAGATCCCCACCCCTAAACCATATATATTCGTAATGGGCATGACAAGACGAGTTA
>MJUU01054791.1:0-26755 GCA_002080025.1 Modiolus philippinarum | reverse complement strand
AGTTTATTGAAGCAGAGTTTATTTCGCAGAAGATATAATCATTCAATAATAATTATTAATATTTGTACATTTATATTCCATGTATATTGATTTATAGTATTAAGATAGCTTCAGTGATTCAAACTTGAAGGAAATATTTCTTAATTTACCAGGTTAGCACAAATAAATATATCAACATTCACTGTAAGCTCGTGATAACGGTCAAGGTCTGATTGTCAATGATACATGCGTTCACAAAAATTCGTGCATTTCGACTTTGCTGGGAGCGGGGGGGGGGATGTGCAGTCTCATTTTTAATTTGAAGTTTGATTTTGAGTTGTTTCAATGGATTCCTTATGAAAAAGAAATGCGCAATCAACTATTAAATTTTAAGTAAGTTTTCTTTCTGAGGAATGAGGGACAAAAATTGCAAATTTACGGATTACTCATTTTATTCTTTTTTTATTTTTCATCAGATATGGATTGGATATTTTTTTTTGTATTCCTCTTGATATAAGCTTTCAGTAATAGGTCAACGGATTTGGCTCCTCTTACTGTTTCCAATATATAGAAAGAATTATAAAGTTCTAATTTTTATTTTTGTGTCGGCTGCTGTAAGCAGAGTCGACACATAGGGATTACTACCGTCGTCTTACGTCGTCGTCGTCGTCCTGCGTCGTCCCGACAGTTTTTGAATCCACAACTCCTTCAAAACCACTTGTCCGATTCCTACCAAACTTTCGTGATATGTTGTTTAACTGGAGTAGTTGTGCACCTGATACTTAGAATTTTGATTTTGCAGGTTTTAGAGGTTAACAGAGCCAAAATTGCTCATTTGTGAGTCTGTTGGTTTTGAATCCGCAACTCCTTCAAAACTGCTAGTCAGATTCTAACAAAACTTTCAGGATATAGTTGTTCACCGGGTGTAGTTGTGCACCGGGTACTTAGAATTTTGATTTTACAGATGAGTCAAAATTGCAATTTGTGAGTCTGTCTGTTTTGAATCCGCAACTCCTCCAAAACTGCAAGTCCGATTACAATAAAACTTTCAGGATAGATTGTTCACCTGATGTAGTTGTGCACCTTATATATATAGTTTTGATTTTACAGATTTTAGAGGTTCTTAGAGCCAAAATTGCTCATTTGATAATCTGGTTTGTTAATCCCACATTCCATCACAACTATAAGTCAGATTCCAACCAAACTTGCAGGATATGTTGTTCACCTGATGTAGTTGTGCATCTGATACTTAAAATTTTGATTTTGCAGTTTTAGAGGTCCACTGAGCCAGAATAGCTCATTTGTTAATTTTGTTTGTTTATGTGGAACTCCTTCAACACTGTAAATTATATTCCAACCAACCTTTCAGAATACATTTATTACTTGATATAGTTGCGCACCCCATATTCAAAATTTTGATTTTACAGATTTAAAAGGTTAACAGAGCCAAAATAGCTCATTTCTTAATTGGGTTTTTTAATCGTCGACTCCTTCACAACTGTCGGTCAGATTCCAACCTAATTTTCAGTACATGCTGTATATCAGGTCTGGTTATGCACATTATACTTAGATTTTTTTTACCGATTCTAGAGGTTTGCCATGCCACTAAGCTCATATGTTAAATCAGAATTTGTATTTTGGGTCATTTTCTGAATTTCATGAATCATAAAGCGAAAAAGCTTTTTTTCTCGCCCGCGACGAAAGGCGACGAAAGCGAGACATATGCGTACAAAGTATGGTGGCGAAGGCGACGTAAACTTTCATGTTAAGTTTTTGTTATTAGGTCATTTTCTCAGTAACTGTAAATGGTAGGTCAATGATATTTGGTATATTGGTTGGTCTTGAGTAGTACATGAGAGTTTGCTAAATGTTTTTTTGTCTGTGACCTCAATTTCACGGTTCAATGAACATGTTAAGTTTTTGTGTTTAGTTTAGTTTCTAAGTAACTATAAATGGTAGGTCAGTGATATTTGGTATGTAGGTTGGTCTTAGGTAGTACATGACAGTCTGTTATATGGCTTTTGTCCTCGACCTCAATTTCATGGTCTAGTGAGCATGTTAAGTTTTAGTGATTAGGTCATTTTCTCAGTAACTATAAGTGGTAGGTCAATAATAATTGGTATATAGGTTTGTCTTGGGTAGAACATAACAGTCTGCTATATGGCTTTTGCATGTGACCTCAATTTCACGGTCCAGTGATCATGTTGAGTTTCCCAGTATCTATTAATATAAGGCCAATAATATCTGGTATTTGGCTCTGTCTTACAGCCTGCTGTTTGGCTTTAGCCCTTGACCTCATTATCACGGTCTAATGAACATGTTTGTTTTTTCAGTATCTATCAGGGGTCACTAATATTTTCGTTTTTGGTGATGAAAGTCTGCTCTATTAATTGCTTTTGTCACTTTCCCTTTTTCACAGTCTAGCGAATATGTTTAGTTTTCTGATTTAGTCAGTTTGAGAATTGCATCAATTTTGCGATCACGAAGGGACGGGCGAGACAACAATTTGGGCTCACACTTGTTTAATGGATCATGTTTTGTACCTTTCTCAAATCCTCAACAGCTACAAACTTGACAATGGACAAAAAGCTTAAAACCTTTCACATACAGTTGGCACCTTGCATGATTGTTGCTTAATTGTTATATTTGCTGGAGTATACATAAATTTGTCACATACACATTGTGGACAGATATCCTATCAAGAATGTAAGCATGGAATACCTGGAACCCCTGGTTTAAACACACAAATCCTGACATTGGAATAAACAAACTGAGACACAATTAAACACATACATTGTAAAATGTGCCTGTTTTATAATAATAAAAAGTAATAAACAAAAAAAAAAATGGAATAAAAAAAGTCGTCATAACTGCAATAATAATACATTTGTTACACTGGCAAAACATTAATATTTGGAAAAAAATAAACTCTTTTGAGTGTCTTCATTATAGCAAACATCTGCCCTTTAGGTTTTTTCCTGTGATCTAAACGGATAAAATATCACTGGATCTAGTAAAAGTTTAGAACCAAAGAATATTAGTACGAGCGTTTTATATAGAGTGTGATAAAACCCCCTGCTTTAGGGGGGTATACAATGATCATGGTTTTCGTTCGTTTTTCGTTTCTTATTCCATCGGCCATAGGCCTAGGGTTACATGTATATACTTTGTGGCGACAACACTTAGACCACTGTTTGAAACTTTCACAGGCAATTCAGTACATAATGCCATTGTGCTGCACCAGCTATTTTGAAATTTTATTCGATCTGATTTTTGTTTTTTGTTTTTGTTTTTATTTTGATTTCTTGAATCAAATGTGGAGACCTCCATAAATTTTAATTGCTCTTTAAAATTTTTAAATCTAACTATGGAGAGTGGATAAATTATGGTAAAAATCCAGGTAAAGTGGTGTAATCTTTTTCTCTAATAATAAATGAAAAACACCGAGCAATTCTTATAGATTTTGCAGAAAATAACACAGGGCTTTATTCAACAGTATGTGGAATATGAAAATGTATTCATTCTGTCAGAACCAGAATAGCATTAACNTTTTTTTCTTTTCTAGTTTTACAAACCCCCCTACCTAAAAATTTAGGCCCAAATTTGAAAAAGAAAACATTGCTTTTTGAATTGTTTTCCTACCATACAAATATTTGGTCTATTCCTATTAGCTTAATCCAAATTACAGTTTCTTTGCCCGACCTTTTTAGAATTTCATTTCTTTTATTTTTGTCCTTCCTCCTACCCACCAACATTTAGGAAAAAGTTCGTAAAACCTCCGGACTGGGACTAGCTCCGGAGTAAAACAAAAAATTGAAAAAAAACAGTGGCCTAAACAACTAAAGGTGGAAATTGATAGAAAAAAAATATGGAAAATTCTCTTTGACACATTCACAATATAACCGATGTGTGTTTTACTTTCTGGATGGCCACATTGCTGAAAATTGTTTACCCTTTCAAAGATGTTGACCCTACATGTATACCCTTATAGCATGTACAGGGTACTATTAAACTATTGTTTCTGATGATAAATGCAACATATCCAAAAACTATTTACTGCTAAAACCTTTTGAAACATAGCACAAGAAAGGAATGCAAATGAATCTAAATACTACAGGTCTGTTTCATAAGTAAGTTTTGTTTTTGTGTACTGATAAATCTTCTTGCATGATCAACCAAAAAATCATATCTGTCCTTCAGATGTTCTTTGTTCAACTATTTATTGAAATGTAATGCAGTAGTCGTCATTTATCAAATACAAATTTGAATATTGTCCTAGTTTCATGTTGTTTGTTGCCACCGGATCCAACCCAGGTCCCGTTTCTCCAGTTGTATGTTTGACTTTGAAAAATCTCCGAACGAACTTTTTGTGTTCAACAGAACTAAATATCTATTCAGAATTCAATTAAAATAATTTTGATTAAATCAATCGTCATTCAAGGAGTTTAGATTAATTATTATAAGTTTCGTTTTTTTCAACAAATTTGCAATTTATATCAATTCTCACATTAGCCGATCAAATCAACATTCTTGCGTGTATTTTATTCATATCGTGTACACACACGATATGAGCGAAATATACGGTTCAAATGATTCATTTCGTTCGTTCAGTGTAGATATTCCGTGTATAGCCTGTATGTATGCAACTAATCGGTTAAAGCGTGTATGAATGCAACAAATCGTTTGAAGCGTGTATGAATGCAACGAATCGTTTGAAGCGTGTGATTCATTCTGTTTTCCGTTCGCTCCAGTCGCGTGTACACTCCGTTCGCGTTCCGTTCATGCTGTAACGTTGAGCGTTCAACCAACTGTATACTGTTTGAACATTTGTACACTATAATGTAAAGAACAAGTTGCCAAAAAAAAAAAATCCAAAGAAAAGTTCGGGGTAAAATTTAATTACTTCTGATTGGTATCTTTCGTTTTAAGGTATTCCTCGTTTCCCATCTTTTTTCATGTTCAAAGTCAAGTTTTTTTTTCATTATCATTATCTGTCAGTTTCCTGGCAGTGTCATGATCTTGACTAGCTTATCCTGTAAAACACATCATCACACTATTCCAGGTACATAAAGTTAAAAGCAAAAGTGACAAAACGAAGAAGTCAAACAGTGTGGTCGGAAATTTCTTTCATCAAGTTTTTAAAGAGCTTGTTGATTTTGTGTAACAATTCAACAAATTTAAAAACAGCTCTTTCGCCGCGCTTGAAGAGTACAAAAATACAAGAACATGCTTTTACTTTGCTAAAAAATAACAAAATACCGAAGTTACTGTTAATTTATTTTTTGCATATGGGTATTTTGAGTCTCGTCAGTGCAGATAAAACCAAACATTTGGAAGTTCATTAACCGAAAAACATGTTAAAGCTTAAATGCTTTGTTTTTATCTTTCACATTATGGACAATATTTGAGCAATATCAATGAAAAACATAAAATAAGACATGTATAAGAAATTGAAGATATACAAAATAATCTCCAGATGAGAAAATGCGACTGTCAATAACGGAAAAGAGGCCTGTAAGGTGGGAAATAGAAATTTAGCCATGTAACCTATAAGAAGAGTTATTTGCATTTCCTTTTCTAAACACATTATTCAATTCACAGTACATCTAATAAACAAATTGTGTAATCATACACCCCACACAACGCATTTGTATGCCCTAGATTGATGATCAGGGACATATTGTTATCGTCCTGTCTGTCTTTCGGTTTTTCTGTCTGTCTGTTTGTCTGTCTGTCTGTCTGTCTGTCTGTCTGCTTGTCTTTTGCTTCCGAAAGTTTAATCTTGGCTATATCTTTTTGAATTATGTAAGGTAGACTTTTCTCATTTGCAAGTGTAGAGCTCTAGTCAAGAGCAATATAAATATGGAAAAAAAGGGTCAAGGTCACAGAGGTGAAAAAAGGTAAAAATGGTTACTTTCATATATTTCACTGTATAGTCTGGGGGCATATGTATCTTGTTTCTTTCTATTACAGATTCAGTGCATATATCTGTTTATACACAATTAAGTTAAATCTTCTGTTTACATCTTTTAAAATATCCAAACACAAATGATATTTAATTTATGTTTCCGATAAACGTAAATAACCATTAATGTATTTCAAGGTCTGTTCGAGTCAGTCGTAACATTTTTAGGTTTGTTTTCTTATGAAGATATATCTTCATAACAAAAAAAACAAAACAAAAAGAAACAAAACAATAAATACAAAAATAAATCGCCTGTCGTAGAAACAAAGTCAAATGTTTTACACCTCAGTTATTCTCTGTACACAAACCAGTACCCCAGTTGTCATGATTCGTGATTTTAGTTAAAAATACGTGGAGAGAAGTTTTTTTATTTGAGTTACGTACTTTTCTGTTAAAAGTGTTTGGGACGCCGGAATCAACCAGAGTATTCGTTGGACATTTAGGATTTGCATGGTCATATTTTGGACTCGGGATAAAAAAAAAAACCCGGGAATTCGGCATTTAGAAGTCTATTTCTGTTGAATCCGGATTCACATTTAAAGCATCAGCTCAAAACAATCTCGGAATTAAAAATAAAATCAATGGTATACCTTTCATAGGACGCTGGGATAAGCAAATTTATCAAGCATTAATTTGAGATCAATCCATATTGAAATCCAAGAACTGCCTTACCATTTTTGGGACAAGATTATAGAAACATTATCATTTTCTTGGCATTTCACAATCAAAACCCATACTAACTCATCCCCTTTTTATTACAATGAAATTCTTTCAAATTCAGTTTGATTTCGAATCTTTTTGATATTTTCGAAACTGCTAATATAATGACATGAACAAAAAACTACTGTCAAAAACAAGGACTAACATATCCCCTTCCATATTATATAAATCCTTGCAAGCGTATAGAAATATTGTAAGGATTTCGAGAATGAAATGCACCTTTTTGTTGCAATAAAGTACATCGCAGTTCTCTAAATAAAATTCAAAACGCTATTTCCGAAAATGAAATGGGCCCTTTATTTCTTAAATAACAAAAGTACCGAAGTTATTGTTAATCTATTTCTGCATATGCGCATTTCGACCACCTATGTCTCATCAGTGCAGTTAAAACCAAAACATTTTGAAGTCCATCAACCGAAAAAACCAAAATGATCTAAATAGAAAAGCCAAAATTCAGCTAAGGACAGAACTATGCATTAGGGAGATACTGCTTAGCTTTAAATAAAATTTTGTAAAATTTAGATATTGCAAGTTTCAGTACAGTCGGTTTTCGGGTCAGCGCCGCAGTACTGACTACTGTGTATGTCGAGTGCCTGTTATATTTAGTTGAATAGTTTACTCTTTACACATTATTTAACATGCTCCTGTTATCATTTGTTCTAAAATGACAAACAAAAGATAACAGTAAACACCTACCATGACCAACAATTAAAATGGTATGCCAAAATCAATAAAGGAACTGCACTAAAAAAGAGAGTGAAAGACAAAAGACAAACGTAAAAAAACGATAGCAAGGCTTTGTATCGGCGACAGCAAAAGGTAGCGGTAGGGTTCAACCGGTTTATAGGTACCCAAACCCCCTGTCTCTTCCCTGTTAAACGTACGAATAAAACGCAATACAGGTAGACAACAAACTCAAGAACCCCTATCTTGACAAATAAAAGAAAAGGACAAAGCATAATTTAGATCGAAAACATAGAATGATGGGAAAACGTTTGCTCACCGCTATCTGAAGGCTAGGCTCAAGGAACCTAATCTGCTGGTTATACACTTTTAAACTGCAGAAGAAAATATTAACTTAAAACTCCAGAAGGATTTGGGAAAGAGTCGTCATGTATATCAGTTCACATCAGCAGAAGGGAGGTCATTATACGCTCAAAGTCTTCAAGTCATTGAACCATAACCTCACTTAAATGGATTTGTGTGGAATATCCTGTGTCAATATTCTCTATTACATTAAGAATAGAAGTTTAGTCCCAGTTTTCCAGGATTTTTTTATCAGTTTTTTAGCATTTTTTACAACATGTCCATAAAATCTAGGATGGGAAATGCCATTTTTAATTAACTGATTTCGAGTCAATCCATATTAAGATATCTAATATTCACATCTGCTGTATAACTTGTTGAATGCATATTTATTATTCATAAAATCTGTAACCTTGTTATTAAAGTTTGGATGTAATAGTAAGGTTAAGCACCATTTACACAGTAATTAAAAACCGAGTCTTAAACAATGTCAAAACAGTTTATTTCCAAAGGTAGGAATTTTTTTAAAGAATAGTCGAAATCATACATTTGTGATACATAATATTTAATTATTGAAAAAGATTATCAATCTTGGAGGAACGAAAACAAAATTAGCATTTGGCTTTTCCTTTACGTGTAATTTGCAAATTATTTGTTGAATTTTCATATTTCTGTTTCTAAACACATCATTATAACATATTATTTTTATATATAACCAATTAAAATAATTGCGTGCATGATTTATTCATTATAAAGCCATGAACATCACTACAAAGGCAGCCCTGAAAGGAATGAAAAAAGAGCAATAGATTATATCGTGACTCGAAAACAATCCGAAGTCCTGCAAACTCAACACGCCCATTTATCCCTGCAAGCCCAATAAGCCCACGACGACCACCCGGCTGCAGGTTACAAATTGTGAATACAGACAAAATTATTGTAATTTTAGGAATAATTTGAATGATGTGGATAAGTCTACTGATATATTAAAGTTGAATAACTTAAAACTGACTAGAATTGGCAAGAGGAGTTTCATTTTAAACATATTTAAGTGAATTTGTAATTATTATCGGCAAAATCTCTTATTTGATCCATTTGAAAGTTATAGCTTAGTCAGTATAAATTTTATTTATGAATTACAGGCTAAAAGACACTTTTCAGAATGGAGAAATAAAAAGCAAACGAGACTAATAGACCACTAAACCCAAACGCTTTCGAGAAAATCCTTAAATTTGTTTTTATATTTTCAGGAGTAAAGGTGAAAAGGATTGGTTGCAATAAGCCCATTTTCTGGCCCACCTGGAATTTTGATATAATATATTCCAATGTAACTTACAATATGTGTTCATTAAAATTATACAAAAAAAAATTTGAAATCGCGCATGTGCAAGTCACGTGATCACGTGATTTTCCTAGGACTCTTGTTCAAAGAATAAATAGAGTATGAAAAAGAAAAAAGATTGGCACGCTGCCAAAACAACAATGAACATCATTTCAATATTATAATAATATTCATATGTCGCTATTCTATCGATGATATCATTTGTTTTGTTATCAATTTCTTTTTTCAAAGGAAATGATATAGTTAAAACCAAATAACATTTTATGAGAAAAATGTACACCAAAATTTTATTTTTCGAGATAAATGAAATACTTTACCATCTATTTTTCTGATATTTTCTTGATATTAGTATGAATTTGTGCTTGTCCGACATATTGTCATATCTAATACATATGTTCATACATATCAATATAAATTTGAAATAAAATATCACTTCAGTGGGCCTTAATATAAAGATTGTGTCGACTTAGACTCTTTATTTGTTTGAGTACTTATTTTTGATTTTCGAATTTTTGGCCGAGAATACAAACACTGAGACGTTGATTATGGCAAAGTCAATATTATGCGGTTTGTTTGGTATAATTAAGAATATGTATACTGAATATTAAGAAGTTTTATTATAAATTAAACAAATTATGCAGACAGAGCCTTCAACACATCTTATTTCTCAGTTTTGAACATTTCTTGAAAATGAACCCTAAGTGTACTATGCCTCCTAGACATATACCAGCTGCACGATATTTAGGAAGGCATGCAACTGATTTAGAACTCTTAGTTTTTTTTCTGTTTTCAAAGAAGAAGCCACTCATTTCAGTTTTATTCCATTAAAGAATCAACTTTGAACAATTATGGAATCCCTTTTCTGACATAAATACATACTCATCGCATCCAAGTTTTCATGTTCTTGCAATTCAAATTTGTTTTACATATGCAAAGATAATTCTTAAAAGCAATTAAATATAATCCATGGCCAATTTTTATTCTTTCATATACATAAAAACACATTTTATGTCGGGAAAATCCAACAAGAAAAAATTAACCAAATATATAGCATCTAGTTACTAAACCAGATCGTGTTCAGCTTATTTGGCAAATCGCCAGGTAAGAAAAAAAAAAGCTCTTACAAGTTCTAGAATACTAGGAAAACCGCATTTACTGAGAATATTGATATGTATAAAGATATAGTTTGTATATATGAATCAATAAAGCTTTGATAAACGAGGCAGATCACTTAAAGGAAAAGCATAAATACACTTAATTTTCACTATAAAAATGCATTTTTTCAATTTTTAATATGCCTTGCACGCGGAACCAGCTTGGCATTTTGCTTGCATAAATCTTATTAAATAAGTAATCTCATATATAATTATTAGCTTGGTTCCGAATGCAAGGCAGGGTTAAAAAACTTCGAATATACAACATGTGTATTATTTTTCCATAGGCCTAATGTTAATTGCCATAAAGAGGGGTGTTATAAATGGGCTTATTTAAAAAAATGCAACAATGTTTTAAAAAATTTGCATATGGTCAAAAACTGCAAATGTTCTAGTGTTGAAATGTATCAAAGAAATTATGTTTCTACTATATTTATTTTTTGTTAAATCAGTGGGCCGATTTACCATCTTGATGCAACCCATCCTTTCGGTTCTTTAGAAACGAATTGGGTAAAAAATGACACCAACATTGATTCTTTTGTGAAACTGATGGATTCATTAAGGTTGTAGGAAGGGTAATTAATTCCATTCTACATATTTTAATTGGTATGAATGAAACCCTCAATGAATGCCTTTGATTATTATTCTCCCATATTTAGGTCTGCAAGTTTCTATGCAGAAGTTAGCAATTTAGGACTAATTTATGCCGATTCCCTTTCAAATACGGTATAGTAGTATATTCGTCATGATAATATATGAACAAAATCCAAGACGTTAACGATACTGATGTTTCCTTTGGGCTATAGATTAAAAAAAAATACAGATAAACTCATTTTTTCGTGAAGTATGTTAGTTAATATTTATTCTCTAATGATATGTCAAGTTTAAACCGGTTTTGACCCATTGGAGAAATTGTCTTTATTCAACGTATGTTGAATAAAGCCCCGTGCTATTTCCCGCCAAATCTATTTGGAATACAGTTCTCGGTGTTTATCATTGATCATTAGAGAAAAAGATAACACCACTTTATCCCGATTATTACCATATTTTATCTACTCTCGATAGTTGAATTTTAAAATTTTAAAATGCTCGGCAAGCCTCGCAATTAAAATTTTAAAATTTAACTATCTCTAGTGGATAAAATATGGTAATGAACGGGATCTTGTGGTGTAATTTATATTTTCATGCTGCATTTAAAGAAAATTTAATTTGTTTAAAATTTTGTGGTTACCTCGAATCTATCACCTTCGGCTGTCATTTTATACATGTTTGTCATAAATCAGTTTTCACATTTCCGTTGGCTGGGTCTTTAACAGTGGCATGTTCTAATATAATGTTCAAATTTTGATCATGTTTACATGTGCTATTAAAAAAGATTGAAATTTACCGGATTAAAAAGAAAATCCGAGTTTCTGAATTTTAGTGATTTGAGCCTAAAACTCTGACAAAACACCCATTGTTGTTTTCTTAAGGAAAAAAATCTTCATTTTTTTTCAAATTAATTGCTGAGTCTACCAGCCAATCAATAAACAATGGTCATGGTTATTACACCTTAGACCATGTGTGAAAATTTCTAGAATTTAAATTTAGATATTTAATACATGGAACTTTCTAGATATTTTTCTTACATAATCATTTTAGCCATGTGATTATCAGTAGATATGGAATGTTCCAGTTATATCTTGTGAATGATCTTTCTAGAAATAATGAATGTATAAATATAAGGAAGCAATTAAAGGTTAAGACAGTCAGTTTAATTAGTTTATACAGGATTATTACTCACATCTTTTGATTGGAAATCGACATCATTGTAAACCTATTATTATTTATTTATCGAGGATTATAAGAAATATTGATCTGGATATTTATTGGTGAACTTCAGTGAATTATTGATTCGGATATTTACATGGGCTTCATTATTGTCAGATAAGTTACTATATATTTAATTTGTAAAATGATTTTTTTTTTCGTCTTATTAAAAAGTTATTTATAGCCATTTTTTTCATTCTTGCTGACAATTTATAGGTCATTTCTGCTACATGACAAATGTAAAGTCATCAAAGTTATATTTTTTTTTTTTTATTTTTAAAACAATTTATGATAATTATAAAGCAATACAGGCTGTCGTTTTCAGCCCTTTGGCCCAGTGAACTACATGTGCTATATAAGATCATAAGATCATACGGTAGATTCATTCTTGCAGGCTTAAACCATAGATATAAATTTTCTAATGATTTACATCAGTCACAATCGTTCTTATACAGCTGAGTGAATCAAGGAGCCAATCAATTAACACTTTTCAAATTCTGTAACAACTAACATATTCCGCCATTTAATAAACGAAATATGTCGAATGATATCCTCTACTTTAAAAAGTGTCGAGCGGAACATTTACAATATTGCTTCTACAAGAATGAAAATATAAAGGCCTCAATAACAATAGATGGCAATCTCTGTTTTGTTATTTACCTTGATGTTTCAGTTGCATTTCAGAAAGATTAATTGAACAATGAACCAGAAAAAGTACTGTCCATACCAGGAACAGTTATTTTTTCAATGTCATAAACTGTTATCGTCTGTCCAACTACCGTGAAAAACCTATAAGCTACTGTCAATAACTGTAACAATCGGGAACAGTCATTAACAGTATTGCACAAGTACTGTGATGAACTGTTCAGTACTGTAACAGTTACTCACGGTAAATGACAGTCTATACGACTACTGTCCTGCACTTTCCCGAATTGTTACAGTTCATGTCACTTAATTATTTTCACTTGTACTGTCTTGCACTGTGGTGAATTGTGACAGGCAGTCACAGTCGATCACAGTATTACCGTATTTGTGCTAGACTCATGTACACGTGAATGTTTTGTTGTATCTTTTTTTTTTAGAAAACAAAACTAATAATTAAAAAAAAAAAACAATAGAAATAGCATACCGACTTTTCATCTTTTAAGTTGATTATTTCCAGAACTTTTTTTAGATTGTCCTTTATGTCATTATTATAATAAATAATGCAAACTTTCAATCAATAGATGATTTTCTGTATAAAAAAAAGCCAGTCCAACTTAAATGAAAACAAATAAAGTTTTCAATGAAATCCTAGCTCTTATTTATATGGGATTTTTTAATTAGAAGAAGAACAGAATTATACCAAAACATTATATAATAGAAATAAAGAAAAAAACAAAAATTTTATACTTCCCAGCTGGAGTAGAGAATTAAAAAAAGTAAGCATTACGTCGTAAATTGGTACTAAAGAAGCTAAAATATTTTACCACATTCTTAGCTTATTCAATCTTAATTGAGTAATGAAATTATCATATATGTACAACTATTTTATTTCACCGAAGCATAAATTGTTGCAGCCACGTGTGGACGTTTATTGGAAAATTAACATGGTACAGGCATTGTACATGTTACTCGAGTGTGTGTCAAATTAAACTAGTGTGTTAATTAAAAAAGTCTTTTAAAGTATTAAAATCAACAAAACTACACCATTTTGTACAGGAAGTTTCGTCATTATAGTTGTATTAAAAAGCAAACTTAAGGGACCTAGCATAAAAATGACGATGAAAGACCTGAATTCTACATTTTAAATGCTTCGCAAACACACTGAAAAATGATGTAATAAAAAGTGTATCTAATTCGCCGTTTTACATTTCCGCAAATTAGCATTACGTTTCCGAAAAAAGATAATCCGTTTCCGGAAATAAAAGTTCACATTACCTTTCCAAAAAAAAAAAACCTTTCCATAAAAAAAAAAAAAAAAAAAATCTTACCTTTGTCAAAATATTATATCTTAAATTCAAACTTTATATTTCAAACCATTTTACAATTAAAACATTATTATAACAAAATAAAGAACTCTACGTGATCAAATTAATTTTGAACGTTTTTTCCTTTTAAATTTGAAACTTTTTCGATTTGTTTTACTCTTAGCACTTTTAATATTGACATATCAGGTACAATATTAAAGAGTATCACACATTTTATACACGTGATTTTTATAGCCCACAAATGTTTATCGTTTTGATACATTTTTATCAGTTGGGTTTAATAGTTTAGCATCTTTGACCTTTATCGTTTCCTCATATTGGTTTTAAATATTAAAGTCAACTGAATTACCAATTAAGGGAAGTACCAAAGTATGGATCCACCAAGTACAATTGCTTAACAAATTGAAGATTTTATTGACAAACATTTTATAACCATTATGAAATATATTGAAATGGTAATGAACACTTCTATATAAACCAGGTTTTTCGGAAACGTAAACTTTTAATTAGCGGAAACGTAATAATTAATATTTGAAAAATTTCCGGAAAGGTAATGTCCCTATATGATTAAATTAGTATTCGACTGAGAGTGGCCGTTTTTTTAATGTAAGCAAGGTCAAAATAAAAAGATCTCTCCGGTAGTGTAGAAATTATAAATGCTACAGAAAGGTATTTAAACAGGCTATATAAATTTAATATCCAATCTGAGAGTCTAAATGGGGGACGTACCATTAATGGCTACAGTGAACCCCAAGCACTTTCTCTATTAATCTATTAACTCTATTTAACTTATTGGACAATGTGAGATAGTCTTTATTGATATATAATACTTTCTTTAGAAAACAAAATATGGTTTAATTTCTCCTATATATACGCATGAATTAAATTTTCTGCGATTAAGTTCACTCCTGCTATTAATGAAGTTATTTTTCTATATATTGTCCGCAATTATCTTCGTGCATGTAAGCAATGCTTTTACTGAAATATAATAAATAAAAAAATATGTATCCCGTCTAGACTAAAAAGGGAGATAATTTAAAATTAGTACATATTTTATACGGGAAAAAATTCAAAGTAGCAGAGGGCAGTAATGATATCATTTACACAAACTATTTGGCAAAGGAATTTTAGCAAGCTTGTTATTGAATAACTGTCTACGGGGCTGGACTACAGTGAGAGTATGTGAAGACAGTGTATTGAATCTCAGTGGCGTTCTTTGTACCATATAAAACTCGATATGCTTGTTTCTCTCATACATTACCTAACATATCCGGAATATACAGTGTAGCAGCACATTGACGACACACAATCTTACAAGTGTTTCACATGTTAGTTTATGTCAAGTATTGTGTATTATTATTTATCAACCAAAAAAAAAAACAAGAAACCCTCGAGATCTTGTCATCGCACACTCGAAAAAAAGAGAAATGATGTGCAGTAAAATTTACATGAGACAAAAAAATATATAACCAGTCAAAAACAATCTAACAATATAAGGGACTATTTTATTGCTGTTATAAGTCTAGGACGTTCAACGGTAAACAAAATTGGCCAGTATGCATTAATGCATTTTATTTTCCATTTTAAAAATGATAAACTCCGATGGATTAGTTGTACTTTTCAATTTTGAACCAAATTCATCAATCGGGTCATCAGTAGTTTCAGGTACATCTTTGAATGTCACTTACCAGAGAATCAAATGATGACTGGCTACAATCATTTCGGTTGTGGTCTTGATCATACAGATACGTGTTTTAAATGGTTACATCCAAAGATCGTTACACACATGTATCCAATGTTAATTAAATGTTTTCAGGTGCTCCTCATATAGATAAGATATCGATTATTATATTTCAAGAAGACCACGAAAGGACTTTTGTAGATCTTTGTAATCTGGTTCCATTTGAAACAACAATTAAAAGTAACACAAACGCCAGATATTTTCTTATCTAAAAATCGATAATATTTCTATAGCTTATCTATGTGAATTTGAAGGGGTGAAACGTTTATAGGAAAAGGGGTGCAAGGGATTAACTTTAGTGAAACATTGTTAGCTCCCCTTAATAAGACAGCGAAACAAACAGATTGAAATTCAACATTTGTTTTGAGGAATACTACACTTATTTATACTTTATGACTAACTTTCAAAGCATAAACGAACTCACTGTGTTGAAGACCGTACGGTGACCCTAGATGCTTTGTTTTGGGTCGTTTTAACCTGGATATTGGATGTTGTCTCCTTAGTTTACTCAATTTACTTTCTTTTTTATAAAAAAGTGCAACATTTATGTTGGAATATTCATTCATTTTTAAACTGGATCCAATTTTTTAACGGCAAAATTACCTATACTATAAAATGTAATTTTGAATATTCACTTTTTACGAAAAGATATGGAGTAAATGAACATGAGATCATAACACATATGTTAACTCCAACTGCAATAATTTTAATGAGCTGTATGGCCATTTCGGAAATTTATCCCTCATCAGCAGCACTAGAACCCAAATAAAGGAAATTCATAATTTCAAAAAGTGTTAAAATGCATAAAACAAAACGCAATCCGAATAATCAGAAATATCAAATATAGCTTAGGACAAAACTACGATGGTGGGAGTTAATCCTTCGGTTTTAGAATTTATATAAATTTAGATAATAGTAATTGAACAAAGTGTACACATGAGATATTATCTCATGTACAAGTACACCATATCTAAGAAAAATAAAGAGCATACATCTCTACCACGGGGAATTGTTTTACCAACTCCACACTGCAATAAAAGACAAACTCCTGAATTAAATATTTTACGAAAGGATATAATTTTGTATAATTTTGTTGTTGATATTTAAATAGGGCAAAGTCTTTCTTAATTTAGAATAGCACTTTACACAGAAAAAAAACGACTTATTTAGGTCAGGTAATGCGCGTCATGTTCTATTTAGATGACACACATATCACTTGAAAAATTGTACATTTTTTGTCAGTTACTATTGTCATTTGTAATTACTGTAATATTTTGTATTTGCTTACCCATATGGGCGTAATTTGCAAGTAAATCATAACAATTTATAAAATAAAGGACCGTTTCAGTTGTCTTTTAATGACATGGCAGCTTTACAGAAATGCCAATAGTATCATTTTCATTTCAGACAGGAAAACAAATTTCGATGATTTTCCTCGTTCTGATGTAAAATTTAAATTGCCAGATTATTTCATAGTGCATACATTATTCCAGATTAAGCCATTAATACGCCTGTTTTGATATGATTTGTTTTAACTTTTGCTAATTGACTCAGATGACATGGTTGTATATTGTGTTATGTGGCCACTCGCCATGTCTATACGTGTACTATAGACATTAGCTGAGCACCTTCCGACACGTGTATACATAGCAGGGGGTCATATTATGCGATATTTATTCAAACTGATTTTTTTATGAAATAAATAAAGGTGATCTAAAATGCATAGAACTTGTGGCATTCACATATATTCAAGTTTATAAAACTTTCTTTAAATAGAATTATTGCCATATTTTACTTTTTTCCAATAGTTTTGTATTTCAGCATTCTGAAAGAATTACGACAGGGAGTATACATTAGAATGTGTAGTCCCTGATTATGGCAAATACAAATGAATTCAATTCAAATTTAAGCGGAATACACATCGTTTTCTTGACCTTTAATAACTCTTTAATGTTTGGTGTATTGAACATAATAATAAAAATAAAGATAATTTATTTTATACGACAAAAACGATTTATTTCAACAAGGTTGTAACTGCATCAGCAAGACATGCAGAGGCAAGGTAGTTTCACTACACAAGCATGATTGCAACCAGAATGTAGCAACAATCTTAACAAATCCTTGATTGCAGAAAAGTTTTTCATTTTTCACAATATGACCATGACATATAAATTATTTCAACAAGACATATTCATAAAATATTTTCCATATGGTCGGGAACCAGCAATGCACAACACAATGACCTCTAGGTCAACAGATATAAGCTATGTAGCCTTTTAAAACTGTTTGAATATGAAAAGCTTGAAGGCCGGGTTCGGAACTTTGCATGAAATTGCGTCGATACAAACTATAATAAAGTTTGGTAATGTGGCCAAAAGGTATATTTGAGAAAACAAAAGCGGATTGATTGATTGATTAGTTAGAGTTTAACGTCCAATGAGCAATATTTCAGCTATATCAGGACGAGAACAAGTTAATCAATTAAAAAAATTGAAAGTATCAGAAGAAAGAAATAAAGGTGGAAGGGACAACCTGGGCAACGACTTAAAACAAAAGCGGAAGCAGTGGAATAATATTACTTCAGACATTTCTACTGAATAAGTCTGTTGTGTAGATTTTCCATCAGAATAAATGTAGGACCATTAAACCCTGAAGTAGCAATTATTTATAAAAAAAAATGATTGATTGATTAACTGAATATTGCTGAACATGTACCGAGCAATATTTCAGCTATATCAAGACGAGAAAAAGTTTGTTAATAAATAATCACTTTTGGGTATGGAAAGGGACATGAGACGGGAAATTCTAACTGCCTCCGGAAAAGTAGGATGAAATTGAAAGGGGCGGGGAATTAAGCCTTGTAGCCGATCGCCTACGGACCACTCGAAAAGAGCTTGCTACAGGGGTTCTTTAACGTGCAGGAAGCGTGGCATTTTTTTCTAACACGTGGACCTCATTTTACATCAGATCCGAAAGATGGGTTGTGTATTTATTCATCCCGCACAACCACGGAATGGGTCCTATTTCTATATCCCAGGGTTCCCTCGGGGTCAACCCCGTTTAGGAGGGGTCAACCCCGTTTAGGAGGGGTCATACCCCGCAAGCCAGAGATACTAGGTCCTATTTCTATACCCCAGGGGTTCACTCGGGGGAAGAAAAACATTGCAATGGATATCAGTAAATCGTTCCAAATGTGATATTGAAAACAGATGGTTACAAGTATAGATTTCTTCTCTATGTAAATCTAAAAGTTAAGCAGTGGACAGCTTCATCAATGTAGCTGTTCTAATTCCGGATTGATTCAATCTTTACCGTGCAAATCGGCCTTTATTCATACCTTGTGGCAGTTTATGTCAAACCTACCTCGTCGAAGAAAGTAACAGAGCCGGATGTATTAAGTCAAACATAATATATTCTTATTTCAAACAATCTAATAGGTTGCAGTTTGCAAGTACATCGTTCCAAACTACATCCATTTGCTAAACTTATTTAGATTCAACTATTTCATTATAAGAGGGGCTGAGAAGTAGGAACGTCTGACCTCGGATATTCCCCATGCAATCTTTGAGACTGACTATGTTTTTCTCACTGGAATCAATTCTGTGTGTTCTTTTCGGTTCATGCCAGAAGATTTGCTTCCTATATGTCATCCTGGTTACTTGTTTCAGCCAACTCCTGTCCTGATATTTTTTCATTAAACTGCCGATCCTGGAACTTTATTATCAGAATTGTTTTTTCTTTTTTTTTGTATTAATCAAACATTCCGTATTAAGAATATAGGCATACAAAACAAACAAATGATAAGGAGTGACCTATCGTAAATAAAGAATCGTTTAGTCTTGTTGCTAGTGAAAATAAATATTCTAATATATTAGAAGATAAAAATAACATTTTATTGCAAATTCAAATCAATAATATGATGTGACATTTGATGAAAATAAATAATTTGTTCGAAATTTTCGTCAAAATATATTTTTTGTAGGCAAAATTGCACCGGTGCGTCTAAACACTGCACAAGACTACTAGGTGCACGCAGCATCCGGAAACGTTATTCTGTTCTTACACAAGACTTATTGGTTTTTAGTTGTAACATTTTTGTGCAGTTTGAAATAATAACTATCGGGATGTATGTCATTTTAGGCACGTGCCGGTGATTGTAAGGGTAATCGACTGTGAAGTTTAACAGCTCCATTTAACACGACAGAGATCCTTGCCACTAAATTACCGTTGTCTATTTTTGTAAACGGTTTGAGGTAACTTCCTTTATTTTGGAATACGGGGAAAGGTTTTAGCCTAAAATATATAAGTTTGGGTGTGTCTTTAAAGGAAATTGATACATGTTGTAGTATATAAATTCGCATATAGAAATATTTATGTATATAAATTTGCGTATCAAAAAAAAAAAAGGTAGAACGGGCAATAATTTAAGAGGAACACTATTCATGTTAATATTGTCCTTAAAAGTGTAATATTTTATGCGGCTGATGCTTTGTTTCTCTAATGCTTTGAAATTTCAGGATAAAATAAAAAATGCATGTATAAATACAGGTCCTGAATTTAGTCTTGTCATATAAATTTGGGGTATGTTAAATATGTACATCAGCATATAAGTTCGGGGTATGTTTCTGAGATCGATTAGGCACATCCCTAACAGAAAAAAATACCAAATTATCCTCCATCCCTGGTTTGTCAAAAAAGAAAACATTGCATAAATTTAAGTTTTTTTCACTAAATTGAACAAATTTGTATAACCGGAAACATGTATGTCTTTGGTAAACACTGGTATCATGGGCATGTCCTGATTTGTTAGACCTCTTGTTTTGGTTTGGTTTTTACACAAATTATTGCGGTATTCGTCACCGTAGACGGAATACTTTGAAGTTGAGCAGTTACTGTCCTCATGAACCAGTGAAAGAATTTTGTCATTGCGCGTTTTTTTTTTTTTTTTTGTCTTTGAGTACCAAGCTTGCTGTGAACAATATATGAATCTTCTGTGAAACAAATTATTTTTATTTTGACCAAACAGTTCAAAATGTACAAACAGCCCCTTCTTTAAAATAATGTCGAAATATTTGAATTCTCCGGAATACCGAAATATTTTATTTCTTCAAATGAGAAATACATTGCCGAAATATTTGAATTCTTCGGATAAAACATATATTACCGAAGCATTTGAATTCTTCGAAATGTTCAAATATTTGAATTCTTCGGATAAGACATATTTTACCGAAATATTTGAATTCATGACATAAGACATATAATGCCAAGATATTTGAATTCTTCATATGAAACATATAATTGCCAAAGTAATTGAATTCTTGGATGAAACATATATTGTCAAAAATTTTGATTTCTTATGATAAAAAATATACAATGTACCACTTATACTTCATATATTTATGGATAATTTTTTTATTAAAAGTTCCACATAAAAGTCTATTAAGGTGTATGTTAAACACATTATAAGGGGACATAATTAGAAGATTTTGGCCAGTTTTTTTTTCTTTTTCCATGTTGATTTGTGGATATTAGGGCTCATATTCATTGAAATTAATATAAGAAAGATAACAGGAAAAACCTACAATGACCGTAAACCACAATCACATGTCACAATCCACCAGGGAACCGCACGAGAAAAACAATAAAATGACAAAAGACAAACATGGACAGCAATAGAAACTTGGGATAGCCGGACTTGGTACCGGCACTAGCAAGAGCTAGCGGTAGGGTTAAACCGGTCTATGGGTACCCAGCGTTTCACTGTCTATTATATGTGTTACATGTTATAAATTCCTTAACTGGGATTTCATATGAACATATTGCATTTAGTTTTGAGAAAGTGCATTAGTAGTCTCAAATCCGAACTTTTTAAACAATTTGCAGGAGCTAAAATTTTAGAAATTCTTGAAACGTGGACTCTAGACGCAATTTTAGACAAATTAGATGTATCTTTAGCGGAGACTCTTCATGTTATCAGTAGCATCATTTTCCATACTTAGACAGTCATTGCAGTTTTGCATTATTTCACTGGCTAAAATTTTAGTCAAATGTCGGAAAGTTCATGTTTGAGACAGAAAATGCACTTTCTCAAAACTAAATGCACTATGTTTAGCTTTGCCTGAACAAATTCCGAATTTCAAACGTTGATAACTTCTTTATCTCTCAACGGATTCTGGTCAAAATAGGCTCATTGGAAAGCGCGTTTCATTGTCTTTCGTTTTGTTTGCATATTTTCCGCTTTATGACTGCGGGTCTTAGCGCTGTCGCGATCAGACCAAAGATTCCGTGCAGATCCAAATGAGTACCTTTTGATGATCGAAATTTCCGTTTTCAATCAATTCCAACGCTTAATTACCCACTGTGTAGTTAAAATGACCAACAATCAAACAAATAAACAAATAAATAAACTACTTGATAAATAAATAAGATAAATCAATAAAGACAATAGCAAAGAAAACAGCAAAAACTATTGTTAGGACACATTTGAATCAGACCCCCCCCCTTTTCTTTTATCTAACAATATTTTGACAAATACTTGTTTTTAAACCTTCCACACTCTGCGAAAAGGCCAAAGTTTGCAAGCTGTCATTATAAATTACACAAAACCGAACGCAAAATACATTTAGAATTAATTTCATCAGAACCTTCTATAGTCAACATATTGCATTTAGTTTTGAGAAAGTGCATTAGTAGTCTCAAATCCGAAGTCTTTTAAAAATTTGCAGGAGCTAAAATTTTAGAAATTCTTGAAACGTGGACTCTAGACACAATTTTAGAAAAATTAGATGTATCTTTAGCGGAGACTCTTCATGTTATCAGTAGCATCATTTTCCATACTTAGACAGTCATTGCAGTTTTACATTATTTCACTGGCTAAAATTTTAGTCAAATGTCGGAAAAGGTCATGTTTGAGACAGAAAATGCACTTTCTCAAAACTAAATGCACTATGTTTAGCTTTGCCTGAACAAATTCCGAATTTCAAACGTTGATAACTTCTTTATCTCTTCTCAACGGATTCTGGTCAAAATAGGCTCATTGGAAAGCGCGTTTCATTGTCTTTCGTTTTGTGTGCATATTTTCCGCTTTATGACTGCGGGTCTTAGCGCTGTCGCGATCAGACCAAAGATTCCGTGCAGATCCAAATGAGTACCTTTTGATGATCGAAATGTCCGTTTCCAATCAATTCCAACGCTTAATTACCCACTGTGTAGTTAAAATGACCAACAATCAAACAAATAAACAAATAAATAAACTACTTGATAAATAAATAAGATAAATCAATAAAGACAATAGCAAAGAAAACAGCAAAAACTATTGTTAGGACACATTTGAATCAGACCCTCCCCCTTTTCTTTTATCTAACAATATTTTGACAAATACTTGTTTTTAAACCTTCCACACTCTGCGAAAAGGCCAAAGTTTGCAAGCTGTCATTATAAATTACACAAAACCGAACGCAAAATACATTTAGAATTAATTTCATCAGAACCTTCTATAGTCAACATATTGCATTTAGTTTTGAGAAAGTGCATTAGTAGTCTCAAATCCGAACTCTTTTGTAAATTTGCAGGAGCTAAAATTTTAGAAATTCTTGAAACGTGGACTCTAGACACAATTTTAGACAAATTAGATGTATCTTTAGCGGAGACTCTTCATGTTATCAGTAGCATCATTTTCCATACTTAGACAGTCATTGCAGTTTTGCATTATTTCTCTGGCTAAAATTTTAGTCAAATGTCGGAAAAGTTCATGTTTAAGACAGAAAATGCACTTTCTCAAAACTAAATGCACTATGTTTAGCTTTGCCTGAAAAAATTCTGAATTTCAAACGTTGATAACTTCTTTATCTCTCAACGGATTCTGGTCAAAATAGGCTCATTGGAAAGCGCGTTTCATTGTCTTTCGTTTTGTTTGCATATTTTCCGCTTTATGACTGCGGGTCTTAGCGCTGTCGCGATCAGACCAAAGATTCCGTGCAGATCCAAATGAGTACCTTTTGATGATCGGAATTTCCGGTTCCAATCAATTCCAACGCTTAATTACCCACTGTGTAGTTAAAATGACCAACAATCAAACAAATAAACAAATAAATAAACTACTTGATAAATAAATAAGATAAATAAATAAAGACCATAGCAAAGAAAACAGCAAAAACTATTGTTAGGACACATTTGAATCAGACCCTCCCCCTTTTCTTTTATCTAACAATATTTTGACAAATACTTGTTTTTAAACCTTCCACACTCTGCGAAAAGGCCAAAGTTTGCAAGCTGTCATTATAAATTACACAAAACCGAACGCAAAATACATTTAGAATTAATTTCATCAGAACCTTCTATAGTCAACATATTGCATTTAGTTTTGAGAAAGTGCATTAGTAGTCTCAAATCCGAACTCTTTTAAAAATTTGCAGGAGCTAAAATTTTAGAAATTCTTGAAACGTGGACTCTAGACACAATTTTAGATAAATTAGATATATCTTTAGCGGAGACTCTTCATTATATCAGTAGCATCATCTTATATCCGAATTTTCCATACTTAGACAGTCATTGCAGCTTTGCATTATTTCACTGGCTAAAATTTTAGTCAAATGTCGGAAAAGTTCATGTTTGAGACAGAAAATGCACTTTCTCAAAACTAAATGCACTATGTTTAGCTTTGCCTGAACAAATTCGGAATTTCAAACGTTGATAACTTCTTTATCTCTCAACGGATTCTGGTCAAAATAGGCTCATTGGAAAGCGCGTTTCATTGTCTTTCGTTTTTTGTGTATATTTTGCGCTTTATGACTGCGGGTCTGAGAGCTGTCGCGCTCAGACCAAAGATTCCGTGCAGATCCAAATGAGTACCTTTTGATGATCGGAATGTCCGTTTCCAATCAATTCCAACGCTTAATTACCCATTGTGTAGTTAAAATGACCAACAATCAAACAAATAAACAAATAAATAAATTACTTGATAAATAAAGAAGATAAATAAATAAAGACAATAGCAAAGAAAACAGCAAAAACTATTGTTAGGACACATTTGAATCAGACCCTCTCCCTTTTCTTTTATCTAAGAATTTTTTGACAAATACTTGTTTTTAAATCTTCCACACTCTGCGAAAAGGCCAAAGTTTGCAAGCTGTCATTATAAATTACACAAAACCGAACGCAAAATACATTTAGAATTAATTTCATCAGAACCTTCTATAGTCAACATATTGCATTTAGTTTTGAGAAAGTGCATTAGTGATCTCAAATCCGAACTCTTTTAAAAATTTGCAGGAGCTAAAATTTTAGAAATTCTTGAAACGCGGACTCTAGACACAATTTTAGACAAATTAGATGTATCTTTAGCGGAGACTCTTCATGTTATCAGTAGCATCATCTTATATCCGAATTTTCCATACTTAGACAGTCATTGCAGTTTTGCATTATTTCACTGGCTAAAATTTAAGTCAAATGTCGGAAAAGTACATGTTTGAGACAGAAAATGCACTTTCTCAAAACTAAATGCACTATGTTTAGCTTTGCCTGAAAAAATTCCGAATTTCAAACGTTGATAACTTCTTTATCTCTCAACGGATTCTGGTCAAAAAAGGCTCATTGGAAAGCGCGTTTCATTGTCTTTCGTTTTGTGTGCATATTTTGCGCTTTATGACTGCGGGTCTGAGCGATGTCGCGCCCAGACCAAAGATTCCGTGCAGATCCAAATGAGTACCTTTTGATGATCGAAATTTCCGTTTCCAATCAATTCCAACGCTTAATTACCCACTGTGTAGTTAAAATGACCAACAATCAAACAAATAAACAAAAAAACAAATTACTTGATAAATAAATAAGATAAATAAATAAAAACAATAGCAAAGAAAACAGCAAAAACTATTGTTAGGACACATTTGAATCAGACCCTCCCCCTTTTCTTTTATCTAACAATATTTTGACAAATACGTCTTGTTTTTAGACCTTCCACACTCTGCGAAAAGGCCAAAGTTTGCAAGCTGTCATTATAAATTACACAAAACCGAACGCAAAATACATTTAGAATTGATTTCATCAGAACCTTCTAAACTTTGCCTGAACAAATTCCGAATTTCAAACGTTGATAACTTCTTTATCTCTCAACGGATTCTGGTCAAAATAGGCTCATTGGAAAGCGCGTTTCATTGCCTTTCGTTTTGTGTGTATATTTTGCGCTTTATGACTGCTGCTCTGAGCGCCGTCGCGCTCAGACCAAAGATTCCGTGGACATCCAACTGAGTACCTTTTGATGATCGAAATTTCCGTTTCCAATCAATTCCAACGCTTAATTACCCAATGTGTAGTTAAAATGACCAACAATCAAACAAATAAACAAATAAATAAATTACTTGATAAATAAATAAGATAAATAAATAAAGACAATAGCAAAGAAAACAGCAAAAACTATTGTTAGGACACATTTGAATCAGACCCTCCCCCTTTTCTTTTATCTAACAATATTTTGACAAATACTTGTTTTTAAACCTTCCACACTTTGCGAAAAGGCCAAAGTTGGCAAGCTGTCATTATAAATTACACAAAACCGAACGCAAAATACATTTAGAATTAATTTCATCAGAACCTTCTATAGTCAACATATTGCATTTAGTTTTGAGAAAGTGCATTTGTAGTCTCAAATCCGACCTTTTTTAACAATTTGCAGGAGCTAAAATTTTAGAAATTCTTGAAACGTGGTCTCTAGACACAATTTTAGACAAATTAGATGTATCTTTAGCGGAGACTCTTCATATTATCAGTAGCATCATCTTATATCCGAATTTTCCATACTTAGACAATCATTGCAGTTTTGCATTATTTCACTGGCTAAAACTTTAGTCAAATGTCGGAAAAGGTCATGTTTGAGACAGAAAATGCACTTTCTCAAAACTAAATGCACTATGTTTAGCTTTGCCTGAACAAATTCCGAATTTCAAACGTTGATAACTTCTTTATCTCTCAACGGATTCTGGTCAAAATAGGCTCATTGGAAAGCGTGTTTCATTGTGTTTTGTAATGTGTGTATATTTTGCGCTTTATGACTGC
>MJUU01054789.1:21492-34440 GCA_002080025.1 Modiolus philippinarum | reverse complement strand
AAACACAGTGATTATCACTAAAGGTTATTCCATTAAAAAGGATGTACCGGGGTCGGAAGGCAGAAAATGATAATTCTTGTGGGTTCTTGTTAGAGGGCTAGATCGATTTTATCTATCCAAAGTGATGACGATTCCAGTAATGTATCGTTGGTCCGGAATCGTGATACCAAAAACTGCTTGTTTTATACAACCGCACCTAATCCGATCCGAACTGGTAGATGTAAACGAAAGTGTCATTGTGAATGCTCCCACGGCTTATAAATCTAGATAATCACTAATCATGCTAATATTTAATTACAATTATGACAGATACAAGGCTCAAATATTATAACAATTGTACATTGCAATTCATAGTCTTGATATCTGCTGAATTTATGTATAGAAAACAAGATTTACAATACCATGATATGTATCGCGATAGTATCATTTGGCATGCAGATATTAGGATACATATCATATCGTGAGATTCCTCGCGATACTTCTTGTTGATTTGGTATCTTATTGCTATACTCATATTTGTCCGTTACCCTTGGTTGTACAGGTAGTAGAAAATTGCCCTCTGAACCTGGTACATGTATTTTAATGGAAAACCCCTAATGTGCAATACCTGAATAAAGGGCTACGCCGAGCGCAGCATGATACGACCGCAGCATGTCGTCCACTGAAATTTGAAAAAGTGTAATTCAAAGTGAGTATGGACAAACGAAAGAGCTTGACACAATAATTAGATGGACGCAATAAGGAGATTGACCCAGTAATTAGCTGGACACAAACTAGGGGAAAAAAATTAGCCCTTATGACTCATGATTCCTCTTTGACCCTTTATAGCTCAGAAACGGTAAGAGCTACGCCAAATCCATTGACATACTGCTGAAAGCTTATATCAAGAGGAATCCAAAGAAAAAAATCCCATCAAAATGCGATGAAAAATAAAAATTTTAGGTAATCTGCAAATTTGCAGTTTTGGCCCCTGTGAACCCTTATAGCACGGAAAGGGTAAGAGCTACGCCAAATCCGTTGACACACTACTGAAAGCTTGTATCAAGAGGAATCAAAAAAAAAAAAAATTCCATCGAAATCTGATGAAAAAAAAAATTTCAGGCAATCTGCAAATTTGCAGTTGTGGCCCCTTTGAACCCTTATAGCTCGGAAACGGTAAGAGCTTTGCCAAATCCACTGACATACTACTGAAAGCTTACATCAAGAGGAATCCAAAGAAAAAAATCCTCTCAAAATCTGATGAAAAATAAAAATTTTAGGTTATCTGTAAATTTACGATTTTGGCCCCCTTCGGCCCCTCATAGCTGGGTAAGGAACAGGGAAAAAAATTAGCGGTCGCCCAGTCGCCCGTGGCCCCTAGATTTCCGGCTGGGCGAACGTTTTTCCTAATCTTGGTCGCCCAGTTGGCAACTAGACAATTTTGAAAGAGTTGGGTAAACGTGTGATAACGGTTATTTCTTAAGAATACAGTGCCGGGTTCTCACGATTGGTTAACATCGCGGTGACTCCCAACCCGTTTGGTGCGTAGTTCGTAACTACTCGGTCATCTCCCTACACCTACAGTACCTTGGTAATGGACAAGAAGTTACGAATGTATTTTCATAATATGTCTGAAAACCAAAGTACAAGAAGTGTTATGAATTGACGACATTTTGATATTCAGTCAAAAAATTTAACATATATTGCTTAAAAATGTGTGAAAAAATATTGTGTATACACAATATTAGTAGGTCCATGATACCACAAACAATGTATTGATTTCCCAATTGATTCTTACTTTTATTCAAAATACTGGAAAAAATGCAGACCCCGTTCCGTTAAGCTTCCGAAATTATAACATTTGTTTTGTTTTGGTTCAAAATGTGGAACTTATCAGTGGGGTTAAGGAACCCAAAAAACGTAATGTGTATCACAAACCACTGGAGTATCTTCATTATACCTCATTAACAATAGTTATACTCACACAAAAATCACAAAAAACCAATTGAAAAGAATACACATCATATTGAAACATCAGCATTTTATGTTTAAATATGGGCCCTTAGAATTTGGGCTGGGCCCCTAGAAATTTAAAGTTAGGGGCCCAGCTGGCCCCTGGAGGAAAAAAGTTAATTTCTAACCCTGAGGAAACAAGTTACCAAAAATCTAATAGTAGAGCGCTATGATAATTTTTCATAAGGAATCCTTTAGAAAAAATTGCATCAAAATCGGACTAAAAATAAAAATTGAATTTTTGATATTCGCCCCTTTTGGGCCCCATTTATTTCGTGAACGGTACATGCCACGTGAAATCAATTGGCATACACCAGATTGGAAATTTTCTAAGGAGTTTACTGAAAGAAACCCCATCAAAATCCAATAAATAATAATGATTCTACAGTAAAATATGTGAAAACAACTAATTTAACCCCTTTTGGCCCCTTTTTCTAAAATGGGCGGGGCCCGGAACATAAAATTAAAGCCTGGGCTAAAGCATGTGCCAAGAAACATCATACTAAAATTTTAAAATGATCAGTTCAATGGAACCCAAGATATGTTGTCCACAGACACAAAAATACCCAATTTTACCCCTTTTTGGCCCCTTTTTCTGAAATGGGTGGGGCCACAAACCTGAAATTAAAACCTGGGATTGCCATTATGCCAAGAAACCACATACTGATATTTGAAGATGATCTGTCCACTAGAAACAAAGTTATGCTGGCCACAGATGCCGACGACTGCGCCATACCATAATACAACCGCAAAATTTTTGCGGTCATATAAAAACACATACAATAACTTTTTGATTGTTTGTCCTAGATCAAAATATACATGCATATAAAGCCATTAATTGATCATTCAGATATAACAACATGGAAGTCAAGACCACAATGCAGCCAATATTTAAACTATGTTATTTGGTTTCTATAAACACAAATATGTGCAACAAATGTTAGTAAGCAACTATAACATGCTAGTATAAATAAATAACAAGAATTAGGATAAAGTTTGAGAAAAGCCTGCCTGTAGGAAAAATCCATCATGTTTTCAAATAATATGGAAATTTCAAATTTTAATTTAACTGGAATTCTATGAAAAAAGTATATAAAATTTTATTTGCTATATTCTTTAACTATGTCAAAAAGATGAAAAAAAAACAGATACACAGAGGAAATTCTAAATTTCACTATCAATAACTAAACAAACAGTTACATTTCCTACAAGCAGTCAATCAAAACATAAACTAAAACAGAAGAAAACTACTACCATGATTTGAAAATCTACTCAAGTTGAATGAATGGTCGACATTTGGTGTTGATGTAACTTGACTCATGTTCACCTTGCCTTGGGTAACTAGTTGGAAGAAAAGAGCAGCATCTTGATGAGCATTCGTGTCTAAGAACAGAAAAACAATGTGCCCAACTATACCAGTAAGAAAAATCGACAAAAAATATCAGCACAGTTGTCTCTTTATGAATGAAATTTAAATCATATTTCAAGATTTTTTTCTCTTTGCTGAATTTTTTTACCATGTAAGACAAATAATATTAAATTTTCATGTTTATATATTTAGATCATTATCTAACATGATGATTAGAAGTATACATTTATGTATACTGACATAGCAATAAGAAGTTGGTCAATAAATCAACTTATACATATTTGTAAAAATCATTAAAAGCATTGTTCTATTGCTAGGTTTACAATATATTTGTACAGACTTTGTCTCATGCACATTTACTCCATATCCTTTCATTGTTTAATGTCCCATGCACATTTACTCCATATCCTTTCATTGTTTATATTTATTAAGGTAATAAGGAATATTCAGCCATTTGAATACATGTTAAAATGCTTTACTTTGTACTTTTTGCCAGTGAGAGCAATAAACATATTTGTTAATGGGGAAAAAAATTAAAATATATCTCAATAAACAGCTGTGCCAAGAGCGCATGATACGCCCGTCCCCACATTAAAGCAAACTGATTAAATGATTCTTGAAATTAAAAACTCCATATGAACAAACATGACAAGGGACTTCCGATATATATCAATTATTTCATCTGATGTTAAACAGTCAAAAATGTATATTGTTTTAGGGGTAGTGATGTCTAAAAATAAAAGAATATTGATGTGTAGACAGAAATTGCAATTTCATACTTTTTTTAAATAATCAAAGTACTATAACTGTGGAACGAAAAATCCATCGACGGGCGTATAAAAACACAAATTCCTATATATGTCTGTATTTACATTAAAAATCTGAAAGGTATTTGTATAATAAAATAATTGATTTGAACAAGGGAGGTAATTTAATTTTTTTTTATCAACGAGACAATTTTAAATCTTGTAAATTGATCCACTTAATGTGTTTAAAATTGAACAAAAAATGATATGCTGTTTTCTGTAAACTGACCCAACATGTTTTTGATATCTACCGGTGTTGATACCTATGCACATTGTAAGAACAAATTTTAATCATCAATATTTATTTTTTCCTTAAATCACCAATGTTGGCAAAACCATAATGCATTTTCAAATTTTTTAAGTATAATTAAGTAAATCTTTTTCAAATTTTCTTAATAGAAGAATCATATTTTTTTTATCAACAATAGACCTTTTTCATAATATGTGTGTCCATCCAGAAAAGATTAATTAGAACAGTAGATAATACATGATTAATTCTCTAGCAAGCTCCACACAACACAAACAAAGGTCAATAAAACAAAACAAACCTGAACTTTTTGTGAGTATGTCAGCAAAGTCTTCTGTCAGATGGTTTCCAATGTCTTGTGAGTTTAGTATCATAGGGTGTAACATCTGCATTATTTCTAGCTGAATTGACTCGGGGAGAGACATGGCTGTTCTTACAAAGTCATCGTTCTTTTTTTCAAGGACACATGCTTCAAGTAGGGCTAGCAGTATCTGAACAAAAGAAAAATTACTCATTATCTGATGAAGATTTAATTTGCAAAAGCACTAATAACATGTATAAAGAGATCATTTCAATTTTCTAAAATGTTCTTTGCGGTACTTCTGAGTCCTGTTCGCACCAGATAGTTCTATTACTTTTTATCGGTAATTTGTATGAATTTTCTTTGATCTACAGAGGCCTATATTCTCAGTATCACCGAACTGGACACTCATGAAAATATTGGGTCACTGTGAAGGTGTCACATGCCGGTTGCTATGCTGACGTCATGTTTTGTACTATTTGTCGTATTCATACACGTAATACGTTGAATGTAGAATGCATTTAAATTATTGCAATAAACAATAGATTAACTGTGCTAAAATAGAAATTTAAGCTTATTTCAATTTTTATAGAGTTTTTATTTATCATTTTGTGAATTACCGATAAAAGTAATAAAGGACATTTTGTTTTTGATACTGACTTTCTGCAATTTGCACAATGTATGAAATGTATGAGTGAAAGCTGAAAAGGAAATAAACAAATTTCTAACTAACCTTTCCAAGTTCCCACTCTAATTCTGTATTTTCTAACTGATGGTAACATTGAAAGTTCAATAGAGCACTACCTGGTTTATCCTTTAATGAGAAAAAACCTGCAAAAAAAATCATGACATAAGACAAATGTACATGATGCATATCACATTATATTCTGCATATTACATTTACGGCTATTCCATTTAAATCTACCACCAATGCCATGTATTTTAGACCCCACACTTAATAGAATAAACTAGATTAAAAACATACCCCCGCTTCCCATTTCATTTGATTCAAGATGTAAAAAATCACAAAAAAAAAATCCAGTCAAATCAAATTTTTGAATAGCTGGTGCACAATGGCAATATGTATTGAACATTCAGTGAAAGTTTCATTGAATTTCACCGAGTGGTCTAGAAAGAATTGTCGCCACAAAGTATGTACCCTATGGCAGACGGATTAATGAACGGACGAATGGACACCATGATCACTATATACCACCTGCTATAGCAGGGGGTATAAATATTATTTCTACCACTAGTCAATGGTCCTCAGATCAGGTTTACCCCAGGACCCAAGAGAAAAAATAAAAGAAAATAAGTCCATGGAACACAGATGCCTCCACCATACAGATATATCTATAAACAGAAAGGGGAGACACGGTACAACTCATCATACCAAAGCATCAGACCAAATATCAAATCATTACTACATACACAAGCTGAGAAAACCTCGACGAAAATTTTCAATATATGGCTATAATGGGAAAAATGAAAGTTTTTGTCAAACAGGAAGAAGTTGAGTGACAGACTTGAAGAGAGGAGACACGGTACAACTCATCATACCAAAGCTTCAGACCAAATATCAAATCATTACTACATACACAAGCTGAGAAAACCTTGAAGAAAATTTTCAATATATGGCTATAACGGGAAAAATCAAAGTTTTTGTGAAACAGGAAGTAGATGAGTGACAGACTTGAAAAGAGGAGACACAGTACAACTCATCATGCCATAGCTTCAGACAAAATATCAAATCATTACTACATACACAAGCTGAGAAATCCTTGACGAAAATTTTCAATGTACATGTATGGCTATAATGGGAAAAAATCGAAGTTTTCGTCAAACAGGAAGTAGATGAGTGACGGACTTGAAAAGGGGAGACACTTACAACTCATCATACCAAAGCTTCAGACCAAATATTAAATCATTCCTGCATACACAAGCTGAGAAATTTTTGGACATATGTACCGACGGATGGATGGACAAGGGTAAAACTTAATGCCCCCGTCACCTAATGGCGGGGGCATAAAAATAAAACTGGCATCCCCCCTAGGTGGTAAATTTTTCTGGAATAGCCCTTAGCAGAAATCTACTTATTTCCTTTCAGATTGTTAAAAATTTTAGTTTACAATTTGGTTACAAAGATGAAAGTGTAAAACTTGAAAGTCACTTTGCCAAAGTTCACAGAATATATCCATGCATAAAAAACATAAATGAGGACCAACAATTAAAACAAAACATATAGGAGGACCAGAAAAGGAAAACCACAACTCTTTTTGAAGACTTTGATATCATGAAGCCTATGTTCTCAATACTTTCCCCTTTTGTCATGTTCTAAGTGCCTGACATATTCATATCTTGTATGACTTATCAATATTTGGTTAAACTTTGGTGGCTTGAATTGCAATTTTTTTACGCCTAATTCAACCTCTATATCTCTGATACCCCTCTAAAATCTCCTCTGCGTTTCAGCCAATTCTAATGGCTATGCACATGATGGACCAGACTGAAAATCACTGAGACATTTCATTTTGTCCTTGAACATGTTGAACTGAATAATTACATGTATATGCAGACTAAAAAAAAAAAAACAGCTTTTAAGGAATACAATACACACATTCATTTATGATAATTAAGTATGTATTGTATATGTCAAAAAGCCCAAATACATGTCTATGTTAAAATGACTAACCTCATATTTTACATAGTATACTATGTAACATTTTTATGTTATGAGAGGAATAGCATGCCCACTGCTTTTTGTAGTTGGGGGGGGGGGGGGGGGTTTAGGGTACATATGCATACCAGTGTTAAAACGACTTTGCAAGGAACATATCAAGTTCCATGGCATATGCCGAGAACTATTTTCCCTTCACTTTTAATTTGAACAATACATTTTGATCTGAAAACCACAATGACATCAATGTTCAATGATCATTTTCAAATGCAAGTGCATGCACCTTTAGATTTGTAAAATTGTATGTGCATATTTTATAATGTACATGAATTTGTACTGCAGTACATGAATGGGCATGCTGGAAATCTAATCTATAAATTTAACGTCAATGACAATTTCCTGCACAAGTATAAGATACCTTCTAGATATTGTTGTAAAATAGAAAACCTGTCGTCTACATTTTGTGGAACCTCAAGATCTGGTACAATACATTCATCACTGAAAATAGATATTCTTGTTATTATGTCAAATTTCTTAAGTATTTAAGAAAACATGCAATAGAAATAATAATAATAATATACAGTATTACAGAAAATAATTGTCCTCTTCACATTTAAAAAGTATTTCTCTGAAATTTTTCAACCAGTAAACATGTATTGTTTCTTTATTAACTCAAAACAATGTCATTAATATTTTATGTATCTAGGACTTGAATTCAATGGCAAGTATGAGATTGATAATGTTCGCTGAAATATTCCTTAGAAATAGGGTCTGTAAGTCATGTAAGTCTCATTTCGTTTCAAAACTTCAGGGAACACCAAATGGTACCTGGAAGTTATATTTTTTACTAAATATACAACCTTTCAAAATATGAAAAAAATTTGAAGGACATAATTAATCACAACATATTTTGAAGGGGACTGTTTTTTTTATCACAATTTTACCTTTAATTCTCTACATGCCCTATACCCATTAATGGGTTATTTTCAGGTCAGCTTTTGTTCATGATTTATGCGTAAAAACAGGGCAGTGAAATATTCACTATATTTATAATTTGTGTTTTTATACATTATCAAATGTACTTGAATTGATGGTTTAATTTCCACAAGGGCTAACTTTCACTCCCTATCATCTACTGCGAACATATAGTTTCCATAACGAGAACTAGTTGATTATGAAATTTCTCACATCGAGTTAAGTAATTTTACAAATGTTTGAAAGCGAGGCTTTTAAACATTTGAAAGTTTATTTAACGAGATGTGAGAAATTTCATAATATACGTGTTTAAGTTGTGGAAACTGTTTCCCTAATAACTGGACGAAAAACACCGAGGATTGTATTCCGAATAAATTTGGTGGGAAATGTCACGAAACTTGTTCTCCTCTCTAGAGAGGAGAACAAATGTTTCACCACCGTTCAGGGAATGTGAAAACTGGATAGAAATTAGAGAAATAGCGAAAATAAAACACGTGTGAAAAAATCCTGATACACGGCATGTATAAATCAGGCAAACAGAGTAAGTAGGTAAAAAGGAAATACTTACTGTACTTAGCCTGAATAGCAACAGTGTGTTACACTGCTTTACTAAGCCATACACATGTTGTGAAACTGAAAAACCTTAGTTTAAAATTTCATGTTCACTTTTCTTATTTTGACAAGAATATCCAAATGTATAAAGCTCTTTCTATTTAAATTTTGTATCCATAGTTCTTGAGGTTTTAGAATTTTGTAGTTCATGTACTTTAATAGCTAAACTAAATGATGATCAGATGGATTGACAGAGTCAAGAAACAGAAATGAAAACAGAAAGGTACTAAGTTCCTGATGCATGACATCAAATGTATATATGAAAACATTAAATTTCACTTTGGACATGCATGTGTTACATAAAATGGTGAAAAAAATACTTACGATAATTCTAGTAACCTAATAAAACCTTTTCCATCTTTTAAATCCAACAATGAACAAATTGAGCAATCTGGCACAAGAGCATTTACCTGAAATACATCAAAAGAAATGTGCATCAACTACATATGAGCATTTACCTGAAATACATCAAAAGAAATGTGCATCAACTACATATTTAAAAGTAAAAATAAAAAAAAAATCAAGACAAGAGCATATTAAATACACATATGCAATAATTACCTATGAATTGTCGAGTTATATAAATGTACAGCAAGTTTTAATACAACATATCAGTGTTTTCTATTCCTGTTTTAAGGTGGTTGTATCAAACACCTTTATTTCCAAAACAACCACCTTTCACTTGAGGCAGGTGGTTGTTTTTTCTATAATGACTAAGATAATTTCAACTGATTTAAATACCAATGCCTTGTAAGTGTGGAAAACAGCAACCTATTTGACATTGAAATGAAAGTTCCGAAGTGGTTTAGTAGAAATGTTAAAACAATACTGTGTATACTCGATTATAAGTCGGAAATTTGGGAGCTAAAATTCATTTCCAGAGAAGGGATCTGACTTATAAGGGTAACCAAGAACCAAGAAGGAAAGTCGAGAACGTAAAATGTTCGGTAGACACATACAATGATGACCAAATACAGTTTGCCCGTATTCAACAATCATCTGGGTATATTGAGACATTATTTGTTACTTTTAATAAAGGAAATAAGCATTTTTTGAGTTGTTTCCTTACTAAATTCACGATGTTTTGATTTCAGCATACATGTATGTGTATTTAAGTTTCACTATTTGTGTACTATGTTGATTTCACTAATTACCGAAAACAGACAATAACTAAAACCTTTCTCCTAGGAGTGTCATATATCGTATCTAACGTGACATTTCTAATACTGTTTATTCTTTTTTTTAATTTAGTCTATATAATAGACATAATTTATATTTTAATTCTAATTTAAGACCGGCTATACAAATTTTTTTAATATTGGAAACACGTACTTTTGATCTCATTTCGTTTATCACATCTTTAGGTTTTTGGTCGTACCATATAAGTAAACAAACTTCAATTATTCCCCCTTAATATGATGTCTTGGCCAGAAAAATGAAGAAAGCTGCATTTAGGGTAAAAAAAAATGCTTAACACGTAGCATTTATCTCATGTAGAAGATATTCTTTTATTCCAATGTACGCAATTTAATAAATTATAGCGATTTCATGTTGACGTTTTGGTACAAAACTTGACAACGATCTCCGACCGACTTATAATCGTGATCAACTCTAGATACAAAGTTTTTCTTCACAAAAAGACCTTCCGACTTATAATAAACAAGGTGAATGCAGTATACCCCCCTCTCTATAGAGTGGGGGTATAAAAATAAATGGTAGTTAATATTGTGAATTTTTTGTTGATTACAACAATGTATCTATGACTTGCTAGTCTTGTACAGTCTTCTATAAGCATAGAACAATATAATTAAAAACTCAAAGCTTTCCTTGAGTCAACTCTATAAACTCACCCATTCTATTAATGATTTCCGTTTTTTGTCATCCATTTCTGATAACTTGTAAAATTAAAATCTGCAAATAAACATGAACATGATGAAATATAATTAAAATAAAATGCCAGTATTCAAAAATTATTACCAAATATTTACACATGTATTTTTCTAATGATCATCTGAACAACAACATGTACTGTCTTTGACTCTTTGTTCCATTAAAATTGATTCATACAACAGGCTTTATAATGAATGTTAAGAAATTATACAAGTCAACGATGTCATCACTCAGGGGATTTATTTGTAGAAGTCGGTTTTGGAATTGACTCAAAAGTCATTGTAAAAAGTTTTATTTAAGACTTATAAAAGTCAGATTGCCAAATAAGCTTTTACTTTGATTAGCTATTACGATGCTTGTCGGATTTTTTTTAGCTAGTTTATGAGCATACTTTAATTTATTGGCTATGCTAGATGAAGTCCTGGTGTGTGATCTATAAGTCTTGACTTTTACCTATTGGTTTAAATTAAACTATAATTAATCTAACTTTCAAATGATAATAATGCTATCCAAGTTTTTGTGTTTGAAACACATTTTCCGTACAAAAAGTACCATCTGGGTACGTATGAACTTCCAAGAAGTTTCACAATCAAACACTGAAACAAAACTGCCAGACCATACTGCATCCGACATTTTGAAATTATCCACTTAACATTCATTCTGGAAGGTAGTGAAATCATTTGATGATTTAATAACAAATGATAAAGCTCTGCAGACTTTATTCCTCCAATTTTGACACAAAATAGTTAAATGTATAAAGTGAGAACTCCTGAACATGGGTGGTTTTTACTATTTGGTTGTTCTGTGCCCTTTATCTATTAAATATGTAGTTTATATTTCGAAATGACCTCATTACGACTGTGGTGTAGGAAATAGTTCGGTATATGGAGCCTTTTCTACAGTTTTATACACTTTAGATCAATAATCTGAATTACAAATAATTTGAGGTTTGTTTTTAATAATGATTTGAAGCGATTTGTTCATGTTTAGGTAGTTATTACTACAAATATTCATACACAACCCGTTCCACAGTTTGGTCAATATGTATGTAAATAACATTGAATGTTTTGTTTACAGGTAATAGCTGTCCAATCACATGGGTTAATAATAATTAGGTCAAAGTGCCAATGATGTGTATTTTTAGAACTTTATAATTAATCAAATGTTATATTTAGATTTAGGCTCAATGATTTAGGTACATGTAACTCTTTTATGTCAATTCTAATAAATATAAAAGATACACCTAAACATAATGATAATAATGGTGTTAAGTCAATTAAGATCAATTAATTTAGGGTTCCCTTCATAGTGGTTTGCATTGATTAGGGAGTGTTAAATGACATAAGTTTTGAAGAATGTTACTTAGTCCGTGCATATAATACCAAGAACTATAAATAAAAAGGATTGAATAGCTTGATATGGCATTATAGCCATTCTTTTTCTTGTTATATGAAATGCACATGTAATTTTGATGGTGGTGAAAAAAATAATAGACCATTTCACAGTTATTGCAGTCATATTTTGGCTAGGGCCATATTTTCTGGAAAGAGGATAGAATGGTATAAAATGTGCGGGAAAGTATATATGTGTGTTGCTGAGCAATAGTTCTGTTACCATGATAGATTCCCGCATTTTCGGGACCATTTCTATTGTACAGCTCACACGGAAAATGCAAAAACCTTGTTGTCATCACGGACAAATTTTGCCAAACGTGGAATTCCACCGCTATCTTGAACGTGGACAACTAATTGAGAACTTGAACAAAATACAGTACAGAAAGAGTGGTGCCGTGAAAAATCACTGTGTTAGACATGTCACACTCTGAGAGTGATACTGAATAACTTTTTCTCTGTTAGAGATATTTTTTCTGCATTTAAAGTGGAGTAACACACCGCTCTCAATACAAAAGAAAGAAGAAATGATCTCAAACAGGAAACAAGAGGCTCTCAAGAGCCTGTATCGCTCACCTGGGCCACGGCTGACATATGCAGTTAAAATAGTCCCAATGTTTAAGGGCATTATTTTCAAATTTGTTAATAGACATTGATGCTATATTATCATAAGTTAAACTATGTTCCA
>MJUU01054789.1:3184-13744 GCA_002080025.1 Modiolus philippinarum | reverse complement strand
TCACGTGCTAAATTGCGCGGTGATCATCACATTTTGAAAGGGAAAGCGAAGTACTGATTTATCCAATCAGAATCTTGTATATTTATAGTCATATAATAATGCCAAATGTGTCAGAGGAGAAGATCTTCAATGTATTTCCATATGGTTCTATGTTTAATTTATTACCCACTGATGGTAATCTTAAAGGGACGACCATCTGATTTTCAGGGAAGGGCTTGGGCGATTTTGCCTCGAAAAATTATTTATATTTTCATGAAAATTTCGAACAAATTATTTATTTTCGCTTAATGTCACATCAGATATCATATAAATTTGCATTGGCAGCAAAAAAAAATATTCTTCAAATTATTTATTTTCATGGCAAGAAGGATTATTTATTTTCAATGGCACCATGATTAAATTATCTATTTACAAAATGGCTTAAGCCCCGACACTTAAAATCAAATGGACGTCCCCTAAGGATTAGATTGTTAAAGAATTTTCAGAGAAGATCTTTGAAATTACTTTCTACAAGGCCCTATGTTAAACTTTGTTCCCTCCTGGCAGTCACCTTAGTTTTGTATGAACTTACTGTAAACATTTTTCAAAGTGGGCCCGCAAAGGACCATGGTGACCAAGTTTGCCCCCAAAAGGAAAGGTGCTTCAAGAGGAGAAGAGTCCCGTAGGATTCAATGTTAACCTAAGTTCTTATTGGTGGTCATCTTGGACGAGGAATATGTCCAGGTTGGCTGATTTTGATATGCTGAACATTTTTGCAATTTTAACTTAACCTTATCTCTAATCGTTTTTATAATATTAGACAAGATGTATAAAATCACCTGAAATGGACCAAAAAGGGCAATAACTATTCTTGATATGCTGAACATTTTTGCAATTTTAACTTAACCCTTAACTCTAATCGTTTCCCCCAAAAATTCGAACAATAAAGGACAATAACTCTTTTGTGGGTATTCAATTTTTTCTCAAAATTGCCATGTTGAGAGTGTGGACAGGGGTGTACCCTTCTCCTTTCTCCTGCCCCTTCTCTCCCTTCTCCCGCCCTCTGTCTCCTTTCTTCTGCCTCCATTGTCCTTTCTCCCGTTCCCTTTGTCTTGTCTCCCATGTTTGATAACTAACGAAGCATAAAAACACAGATTAATATTCAATTTTACTGCAAATCGCGCGAATTTTTTGATTTTCTGATAGTTTTGACACCATTTTGTGCTTTTACAAGTTTTATAATACTGCTGATGGAACGGGTTATACTTCTTGAAACACGTGTATGCCAAAACTAAAACGACAGAGGCAAGCGTCTCTCATGTAGAAGAATTCGTTCGGCTCAGTGGGGTGCACACTAATTAATGATATCAGTTGAATGGACAAAATTTAACATAGACTTATATAGGAAGTTTATTTTCTAACGTGAAATTAGGCCATTTCTTGTCAATATTCAATTTTTAAGCTGATATGAGCTTAAAGTTCAAAGTATAAGCTATCCGATGCTGTTNTGATAGTTTTGACACCATTTTGTGCTTTTACAAGTTTTATAATACTGCTGATGGAACGGGTTATACTTCTTGAAACACGTGTATGCCAAAACTAAAACGACAGAGGCAAGCGTCTCTTGCTATGTATGTATCAATCTTTATGTTCGAAATGTTTACGTCGTAGCCAGAAACAAGTAAAAGCCGATACTAAAGAACAATGATAGATCTATCATGATCTAGCTTAGTGTAAACACGTCAGTCATAAGTCGCAAGACTGTAACATTACGGGCCAACAAACTCTTGATGACGACCATAGAATTAAAGGAGTGTTAATTTCATAAATGTTTCCTCGATCATATCTCTGCGGGATTGTTAAACCCCACGCAACGAAGTTGCTGAGGGTATATAGTTTTTGACTGGTACGTCAGTCCGTCCGTCCGTCCGTCTGTCATCAAGTGGGTACACCATTTGTCCGGATAATTCCTCATACAGTTTAAAAGTTAGGAAGTTTTTATTTTGCAATTTAATGGTGCACAATATCAAAAATGTGCATGCTACTTGGATTTCGATTTTTGATAATTTTTGCAGACAAACTTTGTCATTTTATGCGTTATATTGCGTATAGGGTACATCTGTCAAGTGGGTACATCATTTGTCCGGATGAACTCCTCCTACAGTTTTTAAGTTAGGAAGTTTTTATTTTGCAGATTGATAGTGAATACATTGAAGATGTGCATGCTGCTTGGATTTTGATCTTTGCTTTTTTTTTACAAAAATATGCATTGTTGAACTTAAGTCATTTTTAGGGAAGATAATGCTTATAGCATTATTTTTAGGCGAGAAAATGCTTATCGGGTACATCATTTGTCCGGATAACTCTTCCTACAGTTTTTAAAGTAGGAAGTTTTTATTCTGCAGATTGATTGTGCATATATATAAGATGTGCATACTTCTTGGATTTTCATTTTTGCTGATTTTTTACCCCAAAAATGCATTAGTCATTTTTAGGGGAGATAATGTTTATAGGTTACACTATTTGCCCGGATAAATCCTCCTACATATTTTACAGGGTGATTTTGCATCTGTAGCAGATGTGCAAACTACTTTGATTTCAATTTTTGATAATTTTATATACTGCAAGATCATCCGATATGTGGGGGGACATTGGGTATGTGAGCTTGCTCACTAAGGTTTTTTTCTTGTTAGTACCGAAGTCCTCATATTTGGAATGATGCATTAACATATCGTATAAGGTGAGATACATTATACGTAGTATCGATATAGACAGAATGGATGTTACTAGAAATGAATGGAAAATAAACGACGGGAAAACTGAAATCATCACGTTTGTAGTTGATTCTAGTTTTAGTCGACCATCTTTATTAATTTCGAGAAACAATTCTTAACTTATGGCCAACTTTATAGTTTCTATATTGTCTTAAATTTCGAGTTGTTTGGTATACACAACTGACATATAAGTAGTACTCATTGAAATATGATATATGAGTTATTGAGTGGAAAAACATCTTCATTGTACGGAAAACCTAGCAATTGCCTTTTCATATCTTCAGTAGGTTTTATATTAACTCGGTTAAACAGATTGGTAAGCAGGGTTGCACAGAAATCTACTTTAAAACAAATGTATATAAACTACTTATAAAAACAAAATACGGAGATACACGGGCATGTGAACTGTTAAAATAGATCATTTAAAATAAAAAAAAAATCATTAAGTTATAAAAAAAACACATGGCAAAATTAAAAAGAGTAGAAATACTAAAATACGTTCTTTTTTTTTTTAATTCATCCATTTTAAGAGATACATGTTATATATATAGTATAATACCAGTTAGCCATAAACCACAACCTTGAGATCGCAGTCTTCCTAATGTCTTCAGGAACATTATCCTAAAAATTCAAAGCGATTAAAGGTTTGGCATGCACAGAAGATGTCAATTATTATAATACTGCATTGATGACTGCAATGCAACATAACCTGATACGATGACGTATAAAAGACAAAATCTTTCACAGTGCTTAAAAATCAGCAAAACACAAACGTTACCAATACCAATACACTGTCTCAGTGAGACTTATAGTCTTGGTGGAAATCTGACTTTTACTACATCATTTTCTAAACAGTTCAAAATCAGTGCACTACTCCAGAGATACACATCATTTTATTCGATATTTGAAAGTCAAACTACGAAAACAAAATAATCTCAAAAACCACAGTCTTTCGCATGGTCAAGAGGGAGTGAAATTATGCACCATGGAACAAAATGAGCAATTTTGTGTCGTATTTTTATCCATATTTTACCTTTTTATATAATTTAGTCCCCAAAGTCGACAGTCACATGAAAATAATCTACTAATACTAGTAATCCTTGTGAGATTCGTCGCCCCAAACATGTACATAAATCTAGAAAGTGACAAAATTTATGATGCAAACTTGAAACACAGCATAATGTCAAGAGTCAATAAAAAAAACAAGTATGGCAAAAACATGTATGAGAAAATATTCCAACATTAAAATGTACCATCAGAAAATGTCAACCTTAGGAGAGATAGAGCAGCGCTGGTTGAAAAATATATGCTGGATGAACCTGTATATATATCACATAAACTTGCAGTCCTCTCTGAACTAGGAATGTACCCCATATCAATATATAAAGCATCGATAGAATTCTGGCTCCATGTTATGAAATTAGATAATTCACTTGTGCATCAAGGTTACAAGACCAGTCTAAACCTGAAAAACAGCTTTGCTGCAAAAATAAAGGAATTACTACAAAAAAAATGGATTTAATCATGTATGACATAACCAAGGTACTCTTTCAAAAAGAAAACTGTTATTCTCCATTCTAAATAAGTTAAAAGAAAAGTATTTTTGTTTTTGGAAACATTCAATATTTGATGACACTAAGACTTTAAATGGTCATAAATTGTGTGTTTTGTGTTTTGTAAATCCTTGAACTCATGATGATAACATGAGTATCGAGTGTTGTTTGTGTTCTGGAGGTAGGTGTTTTAGTTTTTGTATTATTATTATTATTATTATTTTTTGGCTATTCATTTTGAATAAAAGGATATGGAGTATCATTGTGTCCACTTTCTTGAAGTTTTTTATTGCAAAAAATTTTAATGAAAATAATCGTTTTGGTTCTTAATTATTTTTATTTATATATACAATTTTATCTCCTTTCTCCCGCCCCTTTCTCCTCCTTTCCTCCGCCACTTTTCTCCCGTCTCCCTTAACCCTGTCCTCTTCCAACTTTTCCCGCCAAAATATTTTCGGTCTTGTATCTCCGTTCAAAACACACGGTCCTATATATTTCCTTTTTTCACCATTTCATTTAGTCTATAATACTTTATCAATTAGAATATAGGTGTCAAGAAACCCTTGATATAAACAACATTAAAGTAAACCTCCTTTACCACTTCACTCGCAAAACTAGAAGGTGTACCATACTGTGGAGTGATATATAAAGATGGAAGAATTTGACCAATGACAAAACGTTTTACTTCTCCAACGTCACTGAATATTGTAGCCATGAACTTCAGTTGGAAATCAATCAAAGGAATATTTAGTTTGGCGAGAGTTAAACTAAGGAAACATTGAAGTGAGGTAAACAAATATCAAATAAAACATGCGAGTACCACACAATACAACAGAAAATTTTCGCTTTCGATACAACAGCTCGAAAAGGAGTAGAGGATATGTTTTAAAATTCAGCCGGTGTGTGGACAATTTCTGACTTTATCAATTTTGTTCCGACTGAAAGTCCCATTCCCCCGTGTAGTAGAGGTCAATCCTTGTGATTCTTTAAAAAAAAATCTCCAATTATACTTTGCCTGAATCATCACTACAGTATCCACATCGAGGACAGCTGAGGATGGAGTTACTGAAAATAGAATTGGGGGAAAAATGGCAAATAAGGCCACATCAAATTAATTAATAGACTCTCATCCCCACCCATCCCATTATATCTAAGCTCATTTTTTTTAAATTTTCAATTATTCATGAGTTTTCTTTTAATTCCTGTCAATTTTAGTGAAAATCAGTAAAAAATATAAAATAAAACCCTCCCACCCGCCCCAGATTTTGATGAGAATCTACAAAATAACTTGATAGGGCCTAACCCAAAGGTTTTTACAGATATAAATATTCTGGTACAAACGATCTGCATTACAAGATCTACATACCCTATGACTTTGAAGAAAATATGATTATCCTTTGTGGTCTTGTGGAGTTGATATTGCACTTTTCCATAAATTTTAAACATTTATCTTATAATTTTTCGGTTGGCAAAATTGTATTTCAACAATAAATTGCATTGTATAGTAATGGGACAGAATTATCAATTAATTTTTTACATTGTAGTCCGATTTTGGAGGTGTAAAATGCCAAAATAGACCTCAAGATTTTCATATTTTCCCTACCGATTTACTTTTTCCAAAATTCCTCTGAATAATTTAAAATGTGTATTTCAAATATTTGGAAATTGTGAAAAAATTGAATGCTATAGGAAAACGTGAATTAGATCAAATAAGAAAAATCAAATATCTAAAATTTTTATGTCTTGTTAAACCGAAAAATGTCTACAATTCAGATCAAAAGAAATTATCAAATTACCTTGAAAAACAATTTCATACCAGTAAATTGAAAATGACATTTTCATGACCCTATTCTAATAATTACAATTTCTTGCCAAAAGTAAAAATATTGATGTTGTGACATCACAGCGAATAATCCATAACAGATAGAGGTCAAATAGCAATCAAAGCTCTGATGGAGCTTAATCTTGAAGTCCTGAAAATCTACACGTGGCAAAACTTCGTAGTCATCCAAAGAACTGCTGCATACGTCTGCATGTATTCAATTATTCCATAATATGTGAAAATAATCGGATTGTGTGATTTCGCATGTCGATTTCATTGCTATAAATATATGCAATACACTGTCACAGGTAAACAAATGTTATTTTCATCTTTGACAAATTACTGCGTGACATGTTCCTAGATCCGAGACGCAATATAAAAAAACGAGTAATTTGATAAACATGCATATTGTTTTCAATTTAAGGTAGATCGACACTAATGCACGGCGCATTCTATTGGCGCATTTGTGTAACACGAGTCGGATGCGGAATTGACTTGATTTTTAAGCCGGAATAATCCTGTATTGGTCTATTCACTGTGACGTCATAATAGATTGACATACACTTCCCCGCGAATTGGCTCCCTTTTCCCGTAAATATTGTCTATTTCGTAAACTATATCAAATATCTTTCTTAATCGAACGGTGACATGTAGATTTTTTCAGCGTATCAGACAGCTTAAGTGTATATCTCTGAAATATCAAAAAATAAAAAAAATCTGTCTGATATTTATTTTATATAAAAGATAAACAATAAGCATGTTCTCACAGTTCCCTATATATTCTTNGTGGCAAAACTTCGTAGTCATCCAAAGAACTGCTGCATACGTCTGCATGTATTAAGTTATTCCGTAATACGTGAAAATAATCGGATTGTGTGATTTCGCATGTCAATTTCATTGCTATAAATATATGCAATACACTGTCACAGGTAAACAAATGTTATTTTCATCTTTGACAAATTACTGCGCGACAGGTTCGTAGATCCGAGACGCAATATAAAAAAACGAGTAATTTGATATACATGTATATTGTTTTCAATTTAATATAACAACACCGTATTCAACTCAAGAAAATGAAGAAATATAACTAAAAACACAATGTATTCGATTTTGAAAGAAACTTGTGCACTATGTTATATCGGAAGCACGAAGATCATCTTTTAGAGCTGTTAATAGGCTTGAAGCCTCACATGATTTTTTCTTGTCATTATAACATCTCTCCAGCCATTTCATGGCTTCGAGATAAAAATGGTGAATGATTTTATACATTTCGTCCTGTATTTCAAAAAGAATTTGAGATAAAGGTTGAAATTTAGTGTAAAAAATTTGTTCAGGAATCAGGATATCATAGACTGCATTTTATCTTCGTGATGGGAGTTGTCTAATGAGTCCACACATCATCCAAGATGGCCACCAACAGGGAACAGAACTTAGTTTAACATTGGACCCAATGGGAAAACACATTTAGTTAAAGATATTTTCATCTGAAACAACTGGGCCAGTTGGAAACCATCTTGCAATTGGTCACAGTTGTCCTTAATTGGGGGGAGCACAACCCTTTTTGGGATGCCAGGATTAGCCATTTTTAACTTCGGGAGAGGTATTTTTAGACCCTGGAAATGATCTTTGGTCAGTGGATCCATGTTAAGGTTCATGTCTGAGAAAGTACATGTGGCACATCAATCATCTTTGGTCAGTGGATCTATCTTGGAGAGTGATGCTACTTCAGATGATAATTGGGTCACTCTGACCCACATTTTGTGCTTCAATGACTCAAGTTCGTGATCAGGTTCATATCTGAGAAACTACATGTGGCACATATCAATCAACTTTGGTTGGTGGATGAATTTTGGAGAGTCTTGCAGCTTCAGGTGATAATTTGGTCACTTCTACCTAAATTTTACACTTTACACTTGACCGACATGGGTAAAGTTTCTATTAATGTTTATATCTGAGATACCGCATGTTACACATCAATGATCTTAATATCCAGCGGATGTACCTTCAGCATTCATATATCCTTTATATTAGGCTTATTATTTCCTGACAGCTGGCAGGGGATAAGCTGTCATTTGTGACTGCCCCTACTTCTAGTTTTTGTCTTGCCTTTGACAAAATTCATGGAAAGAGAGACATACACATGTAAGCATGCAAAGAATGACGACAATGACGGCAATGGCTTCGCTAACTTTTACTAAATTCAGGATATTTTGAAAACTCTTGGATGTAGGAACATCATATTTGATCCAGTGGTAGAACTAATCAAGTGCTACACAACGGACATAAAATCATATGACTTTGACCTCAATTGCATGGTGCAGTGACCACATTTAGTTTTTAGCTCACCTGGCTATGCCAGGGTGAGCTTTTGCCATCACTTGGCGTCCTCGTCCGTCCGTCGTAAACTTTTCATTCAAAGATCTTCTCCTCTGAAACCACTGGGCCAATTGAGACCAAACTTGGTCACAATAGTCCTTGGGTGGTCCCCTTTAAAAATTGTATCTGGTATGTCCGTACCTAATCCAAGATGGCCGCCAGCGTGGAACATAGTTTTAACATTTTAACATTGGACCCTATGGAAAAGACATTCAAAGATCTTCTACTCAGAAACTACCAGTCCAATTCTAACCAAACTTAGACACAATGGTCCTTAGATGGTCCCTTCCAAAAAAGGTATCCGACAGGTCCTAATCCAAGATGGCCGCCAGCAGGGAAACATAGTTTTAACATGGACCCTATGGGAAAGACATTGAAAGATCTTCTTCTCAGAAACTACCTGTCCAATAATAACCAAACTTAGACACAATGGTCCTTAGATTGTCTCTTCCAAAAAAGGTATCCGACAGGTCCGTATCTAATCCAAGATGGCCGCCAGCGGGGAACATAGTTTTAACATTGGACCCTATGGAAAAGCATTCAAAGATTTCCTTCTCAGAAACTACCAGTCCAATAACAAGCAAACTTTGACACAATGGTCCTTAGATGGTCCCTTCCAAAAAAGGTGTCTGACAGGTCCATACCTAATCCAAGATGGCCGCCAGCAGGGAACATAGTTTTAACATTGGACCCTATGAAAATTACATTCAAAGATCTTCTCAGAAACTACCAGTCCAATTATAACCAAACGTAGTCACAATGGTCTTAGATGGTCCCTTCCAAAAATGGTATCCGACAAGTCCGTACCTAATCCAAGATGGCCGCCAGCGGGAACATAGTTTTAACATTGGACCCTATAATATACATTCAAAGATCTTCTTCTCAGAAACTACTGGTCCAGTTAGAACCAAACTAAGCCACAATGGTCCTAGGAGGTCCCTTCCAAAAAAATGTATCTGGCAGGTCCATACCTCATCCAAGATGGCCACCATCTGGAACATAGTTTTTACATTGGCCCTTTTGATTTTAAGGGGAACCTCTGCCCAAATTTTTGAATTTTTATTTGAATTGTGGTCTGAATGTTTCAATTTCAGCATTATGTATTACCTTGATTATACATTTTAGGGGAACCCTTGCCCAAATTTTTTAGTCCCCTACCGGCATCGCCGAAGGGGACTTTAGGTTTGCACTTCGTCAGTCCGTCAGTTCGTCCGTCAGTTTGTCACACTCAAGTTTTCGGGACTTTTTTTCTAAACCGTTCCACATATTGACCTAATATTTGGTATGTGAGTCTACCACCATGAGTTACAGATGCAGTTCGTGTTTGGTTACATTCCACTGAGTTTGGACGGAGTTATGGGACTTGGACTTTGACTATTTCGATAAAATATCAGTTTTCCGGACTTTTTTTCTAAACCGTTCCATATATTGAGCTAATATTTGGTATGTGATCCACCATAATGAGTTACAGATGAAGTTTAAGTTTGGTTCCGGTCAATTGATTTTGGACGCAGTTATGGGCCTTTGACTTAGAAAGTTTTGGTAAAATATAGGTTTTCCAGACTTTTTCTAAACCGTTTCAGATATGAAGCTAATATTTGCTATGTGAGTCTACCACTATGGGTTACAGATCAAGTTTGAGTTTGGTTCCGGTCAATTGATTTTGGACGGAGTTATGGGCCTTTGACTTAGAGAATATTTTGGCAAAATATCAGTTTTCCGGACTTTTTTTCTAAACCGTTCCACCTATTGACCTAATATTTGGTATGTGAGTCTACCATCATGAGTTACAGATGAAGTTCGTGTTTGGTTCCGGTCCACTGAGTTTGGACGGAGTTATGGGACTTGGACTTTGACTATTTCGGTAAAATATCAGTTTTCCGGACTTTCTTTCTAAATCGTTCCACATATTGACCTAATATTTTGTATGTGAGTCAACCATCCTGAGTTACAGATGAAGTTTAAGTTTGGTTCCGGTCAATTGATTTTGGACGCAGTTATGGGCCTTTGACTTAGAAAATTTTGGTAAAATATAGGTTTTCCAGACTTTTTTTCT
>MJUU01054787.1:74022-89876 GCA_002080025.1 Modiolus philippinarum | reverse complement strand
AAAACGTTTTTGAAAACCTACGGCTTTTTGCCATATCAACTACTTATGTTAGCATATAATCATGTTATAAATCTCGTGTTTGAAATTGTAGGTGTAAAACCACAAATTCAGCCAATCGGAGCTTAGAAAATATGAGAAAATAGCCCTTTTAGAATAATATAAATTTTAGTTCTTGTAACTTTATAAATATATGTCGAATGAAATAAATGATATACCTGACTGAGCATTGATATATCGGTCTTATTTCGAGACCAAAGTTAATTGATGAGAATGATCCTTTGAAAACTTATCATAGGGGTTTTCCGATATACCATTAATGAGCAAGTGTCAGTCGTAAAAAGGTATATATATAGATTGGGTTTTCCCAAATTGGTAACTTTCTTAGAAGGTTATAAAAGTATGCTGAAATTATGATATGATGTTGACGAGATCAAAATATCAGCATACTTTTAAAGCTGGATGCACATCGCTAGTTCGACACTTATTAGTCCGACTCTCATTGGCCCGACACTTTTTTGTCCGACAATTTTTAGTTCGACACTCATTTATTTAGTTCAACACTTATTAGTCCAACACCGAGTCGGATCTAGTCTTACCAAAACAAGAAAAAAAAGAAAAAAAAAAGAAAAATGATTGGGAATTCCAGCTTTTTACGTCTCACATTTTTTTCCACAGAGTTTGCTCCCACTTTGTCTTTTTGCCCTTTGGATTTTGGCTCCGGACAATACTGTTCTGTTATTTTTTTTAACCCTCTTCGTATTTGTCATTTTTTTCCTCGTTGTGCAAGAAATCTGAATAATTAACCAGAAAAAAACGGCAACAACCCTTAACCCATCTCCTGTTTCCATGAATGGACAATGACGACTTGGACACTTTAATGAATAGTATCACATACCATTTATTCGACAATTAAATCCATACAGTTGTAAGATTACGGTCTAACAAAACCTATATTAAGCTAGATGTTTGAAAGAAGCATGGTTATTTGTACGTTAATTTTGTACCTATGATGGGTCATTTTCAAAGTTTGCTAAAAGTCTAAAAAAAATATTCCTAGGAATTTAGCCATTTTACAGTGTTTGGGAAGATAGTTCTATATTCTAAGGACACCGAACACCAATTTTTATGTTGTGGGTGTATATATAAGCATTGGTCCTCACACATGGCATAATTATCCCCACACATTTCTTTTGAAAATGCGGAGATATTGCTTTGGTACCGTCCGTCTGTCTGTTAGATGAACCTTTTCAGTGGAGGTCCTCGCTCCTTATTTGAGTTAGGGTCTTAATTAATATAATACCGAAATTACTGTTAATTTATTTTCTGCATACGGCATTTCGACAACTTATGTCTCATTAACTTTTTATAGAATTGTTGCATATAGTCTGTAGATGTGCAATAAGCCTTCAGAATTTTGATTTCGGTTCCAAGTTTGGTAAATTTATTGAAAATGTCAAAGACTCTAATTTTTTGTTTGTTTGGAAAAACTCTAATTCTGAATACTCAGAATTCTAAAATGGGATTCCAGGTAAAATACTTAAGGATGTAATGTTATTCGGTTGGTTTAAGGTGTCAAACCACCAATTCAGCCAATCAGCGCTTAGAACAAATGAAAAAATAGCTCTTTTAGAATCTTAATATAACTTTGAATTCTTGCACCTTTAAAAATAAATGTCGGAATGAAACAAATGATAGACCTGTTTAAACATTGATGTGTCAGGCTTATTTTGAGACCAAGGTTATTTTACTAGAATTATCCGTTGAGTACTTATCATAGGAGTTTTCCGGTATACTATCAATGCGTAATATTTTGGCCGTAATCGTGTATATTTATAGATAGGGTTTTTCCAACCTTCGGAACTCTCTTGGAAGGCTTTAAAGGTATGCTGAAATTTAAATATGATGTTGACGAGATATGCACCTTTCGGAAAATTTATGTCTTCATACAGGTTAAACTTAAGATAAATTGTCCAGACAGATTTGTTTATGGGGAATTTCAGTTGAAAATGTTAAAGAAATGAATTGGTGGTTTCTAACCTAACACAAAATATGCGAAAATTTTGAAACATGTCATAAAAAGTTGTTGATAGCCTGAATTGATGCAAAACATGTATGTTTAATAAATTTGAGGTAAAGATTGAAATTTTAGCCAGCTAGTGTCACAATTTTGTCCAAAAACAGTCGTTACGTAATATTTCTGTATTTTGACACTGAAATGCCATTTTTAGACCATTTTCCTGATTTTGTGCAAAATTAGAAGGGTTAGTTGTGTACAATAGTTGAAAAACATCAAATGTAGGCTGATTTTACACAGGAATTTGCCACTGTTTTGAATATATGTTCAATGTTTACAAATTTCATGTCTTCTGTATCGCGAACAAAAGCGACAACTCTAACTGAGATGCCTTATATAAAAATCTGTCTGATTTGTATACAATAATATTTTTAAGCAGGAATGGTGCTTGTATATGCAGTTTTACGGAAGCCCATTGGGGACCTCTAAAGAACACAAATAAAAAAAAACATATATCAATATCTCGATATATATATCGTTATCTCGATATAATTAAATCGTTATCTCGATTTATTTATATCGTTATAACGATATATTTATATCGTTATCTCGATAAATTGCTATTTCGTTATCTCGATATGATTATATCGTTATAACCATGTAATTATTTTTGTATTTTCAAGAAAAATTACGATTGTATGGAAAAGTATTCGCGTTACGCTTGATTTTTTAAACAGTATTTTTAATGTAGAATAGATAACAGATAAAAACCTTCAATGACCGAAAACCACAATCAGTCACAATACACCAGGGAACCGCAAAAGAAAAACAATAAAATAACAAAAGACAAACATGCACAACGATAGGAACTCGGGATAGCCGGACTTGGTACCGGCACTAGCAAGAGCTAGCGGTAGGGTAAAACATGTTTATGGGTACCCAAACCTCCCCGTTTCTCTACCCCGTTTACCTATAGTTTAATAAACATACAAATTAAACCCAATACAGGTAGATTACTAACTCCAAGACCACAATCTTGAGAAAGAAAGAATAAGACAAAAGGTAATTTAGAAAGATGGGTCGAGGAGCGCTCGCCGCTAAACTGCCGGCCAGCTCAAGGAGCCTAGTCTGCTGGAATATGAAACACTGTCGCACTACGGAATAAAAATCAAACTCAAAACTCCCCGAAGCGTTTGATAAAGAATCATCATAGGTTTCAGTAGACATCGGCAGTATCAGTGAGATGCCAGTATACCTGTAATATCTTCAGGTCATTGGATCCCAAAGCCAATTTAACGGAATCATGAAGAATATCCTGTCAATATCCCCTATTACGTACGTCCCAGTTTTTTCTGGATTTTTTTTATCAGTTTTTTGACATTTTTAACAACATTTCAATAAAAAACGAGGGTTAGAAATGCCCTTAAAGTAATATTGATTTATATGATAGACGAACTAAAATACAACATATAAATTAAGGCATTTTATTCAAACAACACGACGATATGGCGAAGTATAAATATTTATAATGACAGATACATGAGGTTTGGATACCCAGGAACCGGTTTAACCCTAACGCTTGTTTTTGCTTGTGCCGGTACCAAGTCCGGCTATTCCGAGTTCGTATCGTTATTTACGTTTTTCTATTGGTTTTCATTTGTGTTTTTCTAGTTAAGTTTGCTTGTGGATTGTTACTAGTTGAAGGTGTTTACTGTTACTCACAAGTGAAGGGACATATAGACAGGCGGACGGACGGATGTACACGTGCTGAAGGTGAACAGAATATCTCACCACTTTGTATATCGGGGTTTAGAAATGAGATGAAGCAGGTTTTTGTCTTTAATATTTATCATATTATTAATTCGTGCATTAGGATTTTTTTATTGAAACACAAACTGGTCAGATTATGTCCGTCTGTGACAATGAAGAACAACAATAAAAACAATGTTCCATTACTTGGTTTAACCATGATGTATTGAAGAGACTTTGTCTCGTGTTCATTTAATTCACCGTATGTCATTATTTATTTTTGTAATATAACTCGCCATTTCGTCTTGTGGTGGGGATAAAAATATTCATTTTGGCTGATGACCATCTTTGATATGATGAGAATCTGCCGGATATTATCAACCAAGGACTATTGATTTCAATTTTGGCGAATTGGCAAAGAAGTTTCAGAGTAGAAGATCTTTGAATGAATATCTTAGGAGGGTCGAATGTCATATTATGTTGTCCGTTGTCATCCATCTTGGATTGCATGCAGATAAGATAGATACTTTTTTGAAAGGGAACAACGAAAGGACTATTTTGATTATATTTGATTGTAATTGGTCCAGTGAATTCAGAGAAGATCCTTCGGATTCAATGTTATACTTTATGCCTCTTTCAGCTGTCGTCTTGTATTAGCTGAAGATATGGCAGATTCTATATATTTTGAAAAGGGACTATCTATGGGCAATCGTAACAAGTTTGGTCTAATCGGCTTAGGAGTCTGGTTGGTCGAATAAGAGTCGAGCATACGTCGTACGTGAGTCGTAAAGAGATCGAAAATGGTCGAGTGTTGGTCGTGTTCAATCGGGTAAAGGTCGAATGGACGTCGTGAGTTAGCTCGATCAATGAATTTTATGACGTTGATCGGTATACAACAGCAGTTCGGGTTGATCGAGTTGATCTGATCGGCAGTGTAAACCTAGCATAAGCTGACAATTAACTATCATATAGATCAATTCATCCTGTTTAACTAAATTAAAAATTCGAATGTAACGCGAATAGGTTTTCATACAATTGTAATTTCTCTTGAAATATACCACAATAAAAATATCGTTATAACGATATATTTTTTCGTTATAACGATATATTTATATCAGATAACGAAATAATTATATCGATATAACGAAATAAATATATCGAGATAACGATATCAATATTATATCGTGATAACGATATAATTATATCGAGATAACGATTTATTTATATGGAGATAACGATATAATTAAATCGATATAACGATATATATATCGAGATAACGATATAATTTTTTTTAATTTTTGTTCTTTAGAGGTCCTCTATGGGCTTCCGTACAGTTTGATGTGAATATGAACCTCAGAAATAAAAAAAAAATCATGCTGTTCCTCTACTAAACAGTGTAAAATTGTCATTTTAGGGTCCACATTGTAAGTCAAAATTTTATCATCTGATTTTGGGACAAGATTTTGAATATGCCACCCTTTTCATAATTTTGCATTTATTTTATTATATTAGTTTCTTTATATATTATATAATTAATCACCCGAAGGAAAATAAATGCACTTGGGTGGATTTTCAGTAGTTTTAATACTACCATTGTACCTATTCATATATGGCTTTTCGGGTAACTCTCAAACCTAATATTCTTCATAAGTTCAAAAACAAAAACAAAACTGGTTTTCCCCTGTCTTCTTGACCTTTTTAAATCATTTTCTGCATTTAAAATGCTATTTGTATAACAACAACCAAAGTAAATAGAAAAAAGAAGGGAAACGGGGAATGTGTCAAAGAGACAACGACCCAAAGGGGAGTAATAACAACTCAAATCCACCATAAGATCTTCAATGAACGGTGAGAAAACCCCACACCCAACGGCAGGTCGGAGTCGGAGACCATATTAAGTCCCAAATTTTACCTCAGAAGCACCTTCTCAAATTTAGGGGAGGGTGACATTTTGTAGCACGATTTCAAAATTTTAAAGGTAGCTGTGAACATTTGCAGCCTTATTTTGATAGACAAATACTCTAAGGGCTCAGTATTAAACATGGGTTGAGAATTCATTTCACAAAAGAAGTCTATTTGGTTTTGGGTCCATGTTTAACATCTATGAGTGATTGTACTTGATCAAAGCACTGAAAACACTGCTGTGACTTTTTCAATAGTGATGAAAAGGAGGAAAAAATTTGGAAAACGATGTTATTTTCTGTATACAATTTGGAAATTAACTAGATACCATGTAAAAGTGCAGCAATTACACTGGGGAGTGTTTTAATATCATGTTAAGGTGTCAAACCACCAATTCAGCCAATCAGCGCTTAGAACAAATGAAAAATAGCTCTTTTAGAATCTAAATATAACTTTGAATTCTTGCAACTTTAAAAATAATGTCGGAATGAAACAAATGATACACCTGTTTGAACATTGATATGTCAGGCTTTTTTTGAGACCAAGGTTAATTGACTAGAATGATCCTTCAAGCACTTATCATAGGGGTTTTCCGGTATACTATCAATGCGTAATATTTTGGCCGTAATCGTGTATATTTATAGATAGGGTTTTTCCAACCTTCGGAACTCTCTTGGAAGGCTTTAAAGGTATTCTGAAATTTTGATATGATGTTGACGAGATATACACCTTTCGGAAAATATATGGCTTCATACAGGTTAAACTTAAGATAAATTGTCAAGACAGATTTGAATATGGGGAATTTCAGTTGGAAATAAATGAATTGGTGGTTTCTAACCTTAAGGTGAAAGATGAACCATGGAACATCGATGAACGCCGACTCATCTTCCACGGATAAATGACTATTCAAAAGAGTGTTGATTTTTTTGGTGAAACAACAAAAGAATCATGACTTAACGTCAGAAAACATATGACGTCACAATGTAAAGTACACTTGCATGGACACGACGGTACTCACACCATATATAAGTGATCATAGGTTTCCATACGTTTCTTGTCGTATTTAACGGAAGGTATAAGTATTGACATCTTATTGCAATTACAATGGTGTAAGAAATTGTGCGCCTTTTCAGTTTGATGTGTTGCTCTCAACTCGAGAAAAGACGTAATTTTGTACACTCGTGAAATATATTCCGATCTTCAGTCTGATCTCATAACATGTTAACTTCAGTTGTGTATATAACATGAATTCATTCATTCAATAGAAAAAAATACGATGGAATTCATATCTAATAGTCGAATGTCAATTAGAACATAAACTTAATTCTATGATTCGACTTGATTTGGAGGATTTATTTTGGAAGAAGAAGAAATATGAATTGCCATAGGGTTTGAATGTTTTCTTATTTGATTTCACTTCTTCGCCATTGACGACATTTTGGCATTTTAAGTTCCATGTTAAATATCTCAGTCTTTATAGGAATATAGTAATAGAGAATACAAGACAGACATTTAATTATGGTAGCAATAAATTTCCGTTGATACGGACGTCAAATTCACTATGGATACTACAGAATTAAAACCGGACGGAACTTCATAAATATTTTAGGTCTAAAATAGAGATGACACAATAAAAACTTGTGTAATCTAATTTTAAAGACTTCAGAAAGAAATACGATAGAATAACACAGCATTGACAACAATTACTGTGTATAAATGCAGGATAAAACAATTTGTTTGTTATATCTTAGGTACAAGGACGATAGGTGTATCGTTTCTAATGTTAAACGATCCTTTTTAACACATAAAATCATGAGAAATAAAAAGGACATATCAACACGAACTTCTTGAAGGGTTAAGCGTATCCTGTAATGCATGCATCACAATTAACTTGAGAAATGACATTTCTAATGTTAAATAATCGCCGCCGAGAACAAGTCATATTCGATAGATGGAAGGACGTGAAGCTAGATCTAGTCAATTGTAAACATTCGTTAAACCAGTTTGTGATGGCGACCATATAATTTACTGAATTTCTCTTCGATTGCTCGGAGGAGTATATTTGAGGTTAGTAATTTAAGGATAACCTTCATCTTATATTCCCCAATGAACTCGAAATTAAAGAGACCACTGATACACCATCATCAGCACCATACCGGGACCTATGCCTCCACATTTACAACTCTTGAAAATAAAACTTTACGACAAGCGTGATGATTCCGACTTTCCAATAGTGAACTTTTTTTGAGCACTAATATTCCTACATCTCCAGCACATTTCGAAACTCGTTAGCTATTGCCGTGCAAGTAGTTTGTCAAAAACTTATCTATCAAGGGTATATTTAGTCACTGAAGAGACATTAATTGTCGAAATGCGCATATGCAGAAATTAGATTTACAGTCACTTCGGTATATAGTTATTTGTTGCAATTGTCACTACAGAAGTTTTACGGTCGTAACCATGATTTGACAGACCATTACAATGTTTCTAATTCACAAATGAGAATTAATAACTTTGGTTTTTTACAGGACTGACTAACACCGAATGTGACAGAACCTGACTTTTCACTGGCAGTGTGAAGGGTGCCACGCATGGAGCAGATCATGCTTACCTTTCCTGAGCACCTGATGATACCTTAATGTTTGTAGAGGTTCATACTGCTAGTGTTTTAGTTTTGTGGCGTTCTGTTCATTTGTGTTTATTTGTTTTGTCTTTGACATGTTGTCTCAATTCATGTTGGATGTGAATTGCCGTTATTTTGGATTTTGTTATTTTAGGATTCCCTCTTTCCTTTTTTATGCTTCGGTTATTGTTTGCCGATGTACTTTGGAAGTTCTCGTACCGGGAAGGGGCTCTGGTATATCGAAGCAGCTGAGATGCATTAAAATTAAGAAAACTAAGCGTTTCAATTTAAATTTTATCTAGTATCCCTGTTCGAAAGAGATAACTTAAAAATTGCAAAATCTGAATTCAGAACTGTTAATTTAAAACGAAGGAGTATAACTATCCTTAAACGGTGTTATTGTTAGGTCCTGATTGTTTTTGTTGTTGTGTGCTACCTTTTTCATGTTTTTTTCAGTGTTGTTCAGAATTTGATTTTATCTGCACTTAAGTGACATAAGTTGTCAAATTGGCAACTGTTAACTAAATTTAATTTTTTTTAAATATTTATAACTTCGGTATAATCAACAAAGTTCTTCACTCCATGACCAAACGCATGAATTAAAGAATTAACAATGTCTTATGATAAGTCAAATTTTGTAAAACTGAGTAGGGTCTCATTCCTGCAAAACTCTGTCCTTTAATCATTTTAACTTTATCTTCTTTAAGTTCTGTATCTGTATTCCCTGTAAGCTCTTTTATATGTTTGGGTTTGGGCCTTCCAAATGTTTCCTTTTTTATTTGCACCGAAAGGACATAGCCTGTTGAAAAATTACAAAATACCGGAGTAAATTGTAAATTTCAGTTTCTGAATATGTCCATTTCGACACGGTTTGTCACTTCAGTGCAAGTCAAATGAAAATATACTCATCAACAAAAGAAACGTCAACCTACAATGATCCTAAATATATATTGTTATAGGGGTGATAGAACTAAAATTATTGTTGTTTGCTTCGTAGAAGACCAATATTTATTCGTTTCTTGTATATTTGTTATGACGAACTTTAGTCGATGCTAATGAGAACCATTTTTTGAAACAGTGATCATTTTTTTTTTCTGCAGAGTTCAACATATGGTCAATGGCGGTCAGTATTGAATTCTCATTATTTGTTGGTAAAATCAATACATTTTTTGTGACATATCCAAAAACACAAAATTTCAAAAAAAGAAAAAATAAATAAAAAATAAAATAAGGTAGAGGACGAATTCTGCATTTATGACGTTTTTGAGTTTGACGTCATGACTTCTTTCGTTAAAGTCTCTTTTCACTTAATCTAAGGTCACACTGAAAACTTAGTAAGAGCCTCGTTTTCGAAAATTCGTCGAAATATCGACGATTTCAATATGGCAAATTGTTTGAAATCATTCTGTGTGTCAATGTTGTTCTTGTTTGACAAAAATATCCTTTCGACTTTCTGCATATGCTCATTTATGTCTTGATTCTATCAACCGGAAGTTCGCTAATTTTGACCGAAAGTATTTTTTTCACGAGTAAAATTAGAAACGAGTTTTGCTAAAGATTATGATAAATTAGAGAGAACAAAATAATGCTTTTATTTTAAACTATATTCAACAAAAACGTGCGTGGACGTTTCTTTTGTCTAGTAGTATATTTGGATGACCATAAAAAATAAATGTGTTTTAAAGCTGGTAGAGATATATGTAGTATCTAAATGAAAAGCCAAAATACGCTAAGGACAGAGCTATGAATGATAGAGATACACTCCTTAGTTTTCATGTAAAATCGTTTTTCGAAACAGCACAGGAGTATTGACTACTGGGTTGGTAATTATCCTCGGCGACTGTTGACCATAGAGTCATCGGCCGGGTGGAAAAAAAATGACAAATACTGGTTTCTGTAATTGTAGTTTCCTCATATCGACAATGTATGTCTCTTCAATCCAAACTAAATCGAACAAAAATATTTGGAAGATCATTAAAAAAAGTGTAAAAGTTGATTAAAAGATAACCATTTTACGAAAAGATATGGAGTAAATGAACATAACACATATGTTAACTCCAACTGCAATAATTTTAATGAGCTGTATGGCCATTTCGGAAATTAATTCCTCATCAGCAGCACTAGAACCCAAACAAAGGAAATCCATAATTTCAAAAATGTTTTAAATGCATAAAACCAAACGAAATCCGAATAATCAGTAATATCAAATATAGCTATCGACAAAACTACGATGGAGGAAGTTAATCCTAAGGTTTTAGAATTTATATAAATTTAGATAATAGTAATCGAACAAAGTGTACACATGAGATATTATCTCATGTACAAGTACACCATATCTAAGAAAAATAAAGAGCATACATCTCTACCACGGGGAATTGTTTTACCAACTCCACACTGCAATAAAAGACAAACTCATGTATTAAACATTTTGCGAAAGGATATAGAATAAATGAACATGATACCATAACACATATGTTAACTCCAACTGCAAAATTTTTTATGAGCTGTATGGCCATTTCGGAAATTAATTCCTCATCAGCAGCACTAAAACCCAAACAAAGGAAATCCATAATTTCAAAAATGTTTTAAATGCATAAAACCAAACGAAATCCGATTAATCAGTAATATCAAATATAGCTAAGGACAAAACTACGATGGCGGGAGTTAATCCTAAGGTTTTAAAATTTATATAAATTTAGATAATAGTAACCGAACAAAGTATACACATGTACACAAGGATTTGTATGAGACTCCAAAATTAGCTAAGGACAGAGCTATTCTTGTGACTTAAAAAAATCATGCAAAATTTAAAAATTTAGAATAAAAATTGTCTCCGGGTCGGCACCTAAATACTTCTTACTGGGTTAGGGAAACTGACATTATCACAACTACAATATACTGCAATTTAGCTTTATATGTTGTTTTGTTTCTACTGAGTAGACGCATATATTTATGCTCTGTGGTATATCATGCAGGCCTTCTTATACTTTGGTGCTTGTCCAATTATTTGAAAATTCAAAATGCCTACAGTGTAGATATTTGATAAACTTCCTGTTATTTTTTCCTATTTTTAATTAGTATTTTTTATTAACAATCGTGTGTTCTTTGTTTTGTGATTCGGCTTTGTATGATATTCAAAATTAACATATCGTCATTAACGCCTACATCTGGCTCAATTAAGCATCGCTTGAAGCTCCCACCATATGACTTTTCCAATCCACAAGTCCCATCACAGCGTCGTAATATTTATATTCAACCACTTTCCTAATTCATCATTTCCAAGTTTTCAATGTCTCAACGTTTTTCTGTGCTTTGCTGAATTTAAGTGCCAAGTAAAATGGGAAAATGCTTAGTTTTTGCCTTACGTTTTTATTATATGAAAACCAAATATCATTCATATTGAGCAAACATACAAAAGAAAACATTTCAAAACTCACAATAAATTCTAATAAGCTGTTTGACCATTTCAGCAAATAAAGCTGGAGCGAATCCCCATAAAAGTTTTCAAAATAAAGGGGTAAAGATTAAATAAAAGAAAATTGTACAATGCACGTGTTATAAATTACATTATTTGTTTATAAGTTAAACTTTACACAAATAATAAAGGCATTTGAAAGATATACAAAGGTGCTTGTAATAGATATTTGATAATTAAGTCCCGAGATTGCAACAGAGAACTCTTAGACAAAAACTTTGAATAGATTTGCCTTACCATGAAAATGATATTGAAAACTTGCTCATCATTTAACCTATGCACATACATGTATGCATTTGCTTATTTCCTGCGCTCACTTCCATTTGTCCTCTTTATTGTTTGAATACTAAAGAAACTTGCAGACATTTTCAAAATTTCAATCTTGGTACTGTTTGAGGGTTAGAGAATTAACACGTAGCATGGATTTTTAATTGGTTTTGTCTACGGGTTAGAAAATGTCATTAACCAATCAACTACCAAACAGATATAACCATTAACGCCTCACTGACTGTGTGACGGGTGCTGTATACAGGGTAGAACAAGATTACCCTTCCGGAGTACCAGTTGTAACTCTCAGTTTCACTGGAGTTCACATTTTTAGAGCCTTTGTTTTACATGTTGGGAGTTCTATTTCTGTGCTTTGTATCTGTCTATCGTCATTGTTTTCTGTGTCTAACGTCATTGTTTTCTATGGTCTCGTTCTAGCCATGTTTTTGGATTTCGATTTTTGTAAATTCCTTTGTTCCTTCTGTATTCTACTTCCGTTGTTCCAAAATATCGATGTCAGTTGTTTTACTTTTGCTTTTTAAAGATATTTATGATATCTTGAAATGTTTACCAGAGCATGCATATGACAAAATACTTTTGAATTTTGATAACGTCTAAAAGATTCTAAACATGAAAAGACAGCAATGGTACACAGACGAAAGATATATAAATAGTGTATAAATAGAACATCTTTCATATCCATTATTTATACAAGAATTATTCATTCTTTCATGAATGCTGTTTGAATGTTTTAGTACAAAGCAGAATTTGTCGTAATTTATATAACTTATTTGTTTGTCAACGTGTCAGCATGTACCAAGATATTTGACCTTCACTCAAATTTACCCTCATTTCTGCGTTTTGTTAACCATTCCTTATTTTTCTGAGATATAGAATGATTTCTATAGTTTTCATCCTATCAGTTCCTGTGTTGTTAGATAGTGTCACAAATACAGAACTGAAGTGAATTTCAGTTTTTTTTCTGTCTTTTTTCTGTTTTAGTTTCTTAATTTTGATATGTTTACTTGTTATGACTAAATGCAATCAAAGTGTTGAACCTGGATGTCAATAAATCAGTTACCGATAGCATAAACATATTCAATATTCCTCCTTTGTCAACATGTTGTCACTAACAAGGATTTGTATATTTATTGCCAAATGTCATCCTTTTGTAAATAATATACAATGGTCTGCGATAATTTGTAAATACTAAATTGTCAATAGAAATGCATCTATGAATAATCAACATCAGCATTATATCGAGGACAAATGAACTGTTGTCAATACTAAATGTCTTCTAACACCGCTTTACGCACAGGGAACAAAATTGGTAAAACCAAACAATTAAACAACGCTTTTATTCTTGTTCCTTATTTTGAAGTCACCATGAGGCCTTCAATAATGGGCTTTGGTCATACCTAAAAAGTAGTCAAATAAGGCCCCTATTATCGGTTTGAGTTAAATTCATTGCTAAATAACGAGCAACACTACGTCCCTGTTAATTTTACCCCGTGAATATATAATTAAATAGTTGATAAATTGCTTGGTTTTACCATGTTTTTGTTAAAACTTTGTCTCATATACATGTACTTCATATCATTGGTAATATATTTGTATCTATAGAGTGACGTACTTATCTTTATATAATGTTGTTAGGCTGCACTGAATGTTTGTTGAAGTAAAAAGATTTCCAAGTGCGCTTTCGACCGACTTTTAGAGATTTCATCCTCATCGAAAATGTGACTTTTTTGCTATTGAAAAAACAATATTATATGATAAATGAGTTGAATTTTAGAATTTAAATAACTTATTAACATGTTAAGAATGGGATCTGGCAAATTATCTGATAGAATACCCTTGACACTAGTTAATGTTAAATTTGCTGTTATATCCATCGATAAAAAGTACATTTGTCATATATCTTATGTAATTTATTGACTATCTTATCTAACTGGTAAAAAGCTTCATTCCTAAGGGCTTTCAAATGATGTGTTGTACCGGTTTTATACAATATATTCCTGAGAAATCGTGGGAGAAACTAATAATAAAAAAAAGAACAATTCTCGATGGAGTGATAGGAGCAGTAGATTATGGCTAAATCACCGTTATGGATGATAATTGTGCTGACAAATTGTGAACAATAAACTGACGAGACATAAGTTGTCAGAATAGCCATCTGCAGAAAATCGCTTTCTTGCTTTCACGCAATAAAACCGATTTCATAGACAACCTTTAGGTCACATTTGTCCAGTTGTTTTGCTCCTTTTTTGTCCTCTGTCATTTGCATGTTGGCTCCTGAAAACTCTGTTTGGTAGTTTTGTTACCGGTATTACATTCATTTTTAAATGTATACCCTACATGATGAAAAACAATTCAGGTATACTGTGTATGCTTTGTGGGTTAGCAACTTTTTTGTTATTCATAGGAATATGTTTATTCTGACGCCATTTATATTCAATACTAGTACTTAGTTGTCAACATTTCCATTTTCATTGTAAGTATTCCATGTAATTAGTTAGAAAAGTGACGGATATAAAAATATAACTTGAACCTCAACTTGGGCTGAAAAACACAACGAATTCAGCGGAATTATTATTATTACTATTTTGGACATCTTACAGAAAACTCTGAATAGCATTTTTTTTGGGGTTGTTATACGAGCCCTTAAAATCAAATATATATTCGTCTACGGTATGGGACAAACAGAGGGCCAGAAGTGAGAAATGATTATTCTCTGCGCAACTTGTATGCCAATGTAAGATTAAAAATCAAAGTTAAAACATCGCAAACTTCCCTGATCGGATTAAACAATCATGTGAATATAGATACTGCATACAGCTATTTCGGCAACTAATGCCTCGTCAGTGCAGTTCCTATCAAAATATTCACATTTGTTTACTCCAGACAGGGAAGTTTGCGGTGTTTTAATTTTGATTTTAAATCTTACATTATCATACATGTTCCACAGAAAAATGAAGTATCCGATAATCATTTCTCACTTCTGACCCTCTGTTGGTCTCCTACCTTAGACGAATATATATTTGATTTTATCCTTTTGTTAAATGAAATAACAATAAAAAATAAATGTATATGCGTCTGAAGTCAAAGACCAACTGAGTTAAAGTCTTAGGATGTGATATTATCGAGAACATATTTCCACTGAGAAAATTGACCACTACAATTTGAGTGACACGCAACACTACATTTGAATTTCACTGTTGCAGATAAGGCCCCATTTCGATGAATTTACATCTCGTCAGTGCAACTCGAATCTAAAAATTGGAAAACCGCTGTCGAAATATTACTTCCTCGGAAGGGTGTACAAGACTGGAGACTGGCTGGTAAATTTCCTGTCCTTACCCATTTGGCCCCGTGATTTATGAATTTCGCTGAGGCGGACGGGAGGGGAAAAAAATCCAAAGTTCCATATTAAATGTCTACTCTACTCTACTCTATGAAATGAAATGAAATAAATAACTAGTGAGAATACACACACACAAAAAAAAAACAAAACAAAAAACAAAAAACCACAAAAAACTGAGAAGTCTTTGTGTGTCATCCAAAAGATGGGCAGTATGAGTTGTCGTTTTTTTGTCAATCGATAATTCCCAAAACTCAGCTAAAAGGCGGAATATTATATATTATATATAAAATTAAAAAAGAATTATAACATCAAAACAAACACAATTGTTTAGTCTAGCGCTACTTCCTTCCATCGGACTTGTCTTGACAAGTCCGGCGCTAGACTAAACAATGGTGTTTATTTTGATGTTACAATTCTTTTTTAATTATATACCGCTGTGCATAACTGAACATTTATATAT
>MJUU01054787.1:49859-72796 GCA_002080025.1 Modiolus philippinarum | reverse complement strand
TATATATATATATATATATATATTAGTGTGTTCATTGCTTTGATTTTATTGTTTAAAGTAGATTGGTAATTTGAATTTTTGTAAAAAGACTTTTTTCTGTTTTGAATCGTTTATTATGATATTTTTGGAATGAATAATTGTATTTGTTTTCAAATGAATTTGATTAATTATTAAGAAAATATATCTATACTTTGTATTTGAAGTTCGGCAGAAAACCCGCAGGCATTTTTTTCTATAGCTCTTTAAAATTATTTTTTTTACAAATAAAAGGAAACTCGATAAGAATAATATTCCTGCCCAATAGCTAGGTCACTAGTTTTTTAAAGTTTGCCTGACACATCTAAGCCTTTAGTTCTTTAAAACTGGCATTCGTCAATTTTAAGGCAATTTATTACATGCTCACTGCTCCAGACACTAAGTTTTTTACTGTACTACAATATTTCTACTCAGAAGAAAAGGCACTAGTAATTCTGTTCCGTAATTTTGGTATTATCCCATATGCGGTTTTCATAATCTTTCAACGAAGTATTTAATTCTTTAAGATTCTCTTGTTTCAGAAACTAACCCACTGATTCATGAAAGACTTTTGTATATCATGACTAAGTCTCTAATTTATAATAACATCAAAATACCTTGCTTGTGAAGTTAAATCACCGAGTCCTATCTTAGTACTGACAAACTCAAAAGCCACCAGAAGTATTGCTCCATAATAACAAGCATATGTATTGCACAATTTAGTACTGTCCTTTTTATTTATTGAGAGCTCATCTTGTGCTGTATTTCCAATATTATTAAGTTGTTTGAATACTTTTTTAAGTGTATTGTGATTCTGACCTGTGATTGTGCATTTCGGTCATTGTTAATTTTGCCGGTTGCTTTTTTCTTTATTTAGGTGTTTCGACCCCTATTTTTAAAAACGGTGGGTTTCATCAGTGATCAGCTGCTTTTGTTATTGCAGATTGACTGTATTTAATTAACAATATTTGTTAAGTAAATTAAAATCACCGAGTCCTTTCTCAGTACTGACAAACTCAAAAGCCACCAGAAGTATTATTCCATAGTCACAATCATATGTCTTGCACAATTGTGTAGTGTTGGTTTTATACTGCCCTTTTCAGTTATTGAGAGCTTATCTTGTACGGTATTTCCAATATTATTAAGTTGTTCGAATAATATTTGAAGTGTTATTGTGATTCTGACCTGTGATTGTACATTTTGGTCATTGTTAATTTTCCGGTTATTTTTTTCATTATTTAGGTGTTTCGACCCCTATCTTTAATAAGCGGTGGGTCTCATCAGTGGTCAGCCGCCTTTGTTACTGCAGATTGACTTTTACTCACAATACATTATGTTGGAACATCAACTAAACATGAATTAAAATACAGAGCATGCACCTAATTTTGCTTGGATTGGTTCTGGACACGTATTTAATTTTAAAACTTAAAACGTAAAAATGAAGACAAGAAACAAACCCCATCAACTAAACATGAATTGAAATACAGAGCATGCACCTAATTTTGCTTGGATTGGTTCTGGACACGTATTTAATTTTAAAAAGTACCCAAATACTAAAATGATTTCAAAGCAACTATAGGATGTAGGGTACCTCATGAGGACTTGCGGCCTTGGTCACACTTATTGACCTAAATGATATCCGAAACACTTGGTCACAAGAATTAAAGTATATATAGTACACAAATAAAAAACAAACACAGGTAGTATATATAATACTATATATACAATATACACCATTAACACAACATAGAGATTGAAGGATCTACCATCTTTTCCTATTGGTATATCTGAATATTTAAAGAAATGAAATCGACAACAAGAAATTGGTCTGGAGAAATATTTTATTTCTAACAGTAATAATATAAAATTTTTGAATTTGATTTCCTCTATGAAAAAGCTGAAAGGATCCATATGGAAGTAACTACCTTGCTATTACATGAAGAACAATACCATATGGAATATTAACATATTACTACGTACAGATATATTTGCTCGGATAGGTTCTGGACACATATTTTATGTTTAAGTATCACATACTGATCAATTAATTATGCATGTCTATGGTGGCAGACAAATAACTTAAATAGTAAAAATGAAGACAAGAAACAAACCCCATCAACTAATAAAATAGAAATATAGGTAAAAATATAGGTAAAATGACATTAAAACAAAACTAGAAATATAGGTTAAAATGACATTAAAACAAAGCTAGACATATAGGTAAAAATGACATTAAAACAAAACTAGATCCGCTACCTGGAAAATTTGTATGGAACGAGGAAGCAACTCATAATAATAGTAAACATATTCAAAGTCCTACTGTAAATCAAAAACTTAATGACTTGGTTTTAATTGATCAAATCGACTGCGAAACAGCTGTTAATCAGATAAGCACAATTCTATGTGACACAGCAAGATTATCAACAAAGTTTATTAAAAAAGGGGCCCCCAAGTAAAAATAATAAAAGGAAATCTAACAAACCGTGTTTTTCTGAATCATGCCATGATCTACATGTGACTGTAAACAAATATTGTTGGCTTGTTAATAAATATACAGAGAATGGAACATACAGAAAATATTACTATTCTTTTCGATCAAAATTTTAAAGGCTTTGTAAAACTGAAGAGAAAAAATACAAAAACCAAATCTATGATAAAATCTTAGATAATATGCAAAAAGACCCCAAGTCCTTTTGGGAGCTTATAAACAAATCATGCTCTCTGTCAGAAAACAAATCAGAAGAAAAATTTAATGAAGAAGAATTTGTTAAATTCTTTGAAACAAGGTATATAAATAAAAACAAAATAACAATTTTCATAATAATGTAGCCCTAGATCTAAAACTTAAAGATCTAAAACTCTAACAAAGTAGAACATGATTTAAATAATGAAATAAGTATGGAAGAAATTACTAGTGCAGTTAAAACCCTCAAAAATGGTTAATCTGCAGGTGCAGATCATATTTCGAATGAAATGATAAAAAATGGTTCAAAACACTACTTAGTGCTTTGCATAAAATATTCAACATAGTTTTTCATGCTGGCAACTTCCCCAAAACATGGAACGAAAGTTACATATCTTTAATACACAAAAAAAAAGATGATAAGCTTAATCCAAACAATTACAGAGGTATATCAATAACCTCTAATTTAGGTAAATTATTTAATAAGGTTATCCACAATAGACTCACCAAGTTTATAGAATCCAATAAATTAATACACAAAAACCAAATAGGATTTAAACCTAAAGCAAGAACAGCTGATCACATATTTTCACTTAAATCAATGATAGAACATTATAAATATAAGAAGAAAAAAATATTTGCAGCCTTTATAGACCTTAAAAAGGCCTTTGATACAGTATGGAGAGAGGGATTATTCTATATCCTGTTAAAACATAAAATTCCATTTAAACTTTTTAATATTATATATTCAATGTACCAAAATACAAAATATAGAATAAAATTCCCAAATGGTCTAAGCAGGTATTTCACTTCTTCTTGTGGCGTAAAACCCTACTTTATTTAACTTATTTATAAATGGACTCATTAATGATCTTGATGACAAGTCTATAGACCCTGTCTCAGTTGGAGATGTAAAAGTCACATCTCTACTGTATGCAGATGATATAATCTTGTTATGTGAATCGCAAGAAGGATTACAAAAGGCGCTTGATATACTTAGTAACTTTTGTTCTTCATGGAAACTTGAAGTAAACACACAAAAATCTAAGATTATAGTATTCAATTCTAATGGTAAATCACATTTCAACCATTTCAATTTAAATAATGAAAAACTTGAAACTGTAAAATCTTACTGTTATCTAGGCATTGATATTAACTACACAGGTAATCTTAACCTATCCAAAACACGTTTGATGGAAAAGGGCAGAAAAGCATGGTTTAAAATTAAGAAATCCCTCACATGATGATTTTAACACGTTTGATGGAAAAGGGCAGAAAAGCATGGTTTAAAATTAAGAAATCCCTCACATGATGATTTTAACTTCCCAATTGAGAACTTTCCCTTTCTGAGCAGCAATATACCTGCCTCTCCAGCCTATGGAGTGTACATTTCACAGTTGATTCGTTACTGTCGGGCATGCAGTTTATACAGTGACTTTTTAGTTAGAGCAAAAACACTGTCCCAAAAGCTGCTTAGTCAGGGATTTGTTCAGCCTTTGTTACTTTCATCCCTTCAGAAATTCTATGGCCTTCACCATGACATCATTGACAGATATGACGTGTCTGTGTCCCAAATGAAAACGGACATTTTCAGCTAAATTTCACGTCTTCACGGATTTGACATAACCGGATTTGACTCAACCCCGGATTGACTCACTGATAGTGTGACGGGTGCCGCTAGCGGAGCAGGACATGCTTACTCATCCGGAGCACCTGATGTCACTCCCGATTTTTATGGGAGTTCACGCTATCAGTACATGCACTTTAGTTTTTCGTGTTGTCTTGTATATCATACTGTAAAATTTTAGTTTTGTCTTCGTCAGTGGTGTTTGTGCTACCGATTGTCCTTGTGATTGTTTCAATACTATTTACAAAAAGCTTTTCAAAATTTCACCATGGTATTGTTTGGGGGTTAGAGAAGTAACATGTACCATGAATTTCTTTGGTTTCTTTGTCTGAGGGTTAGAAAATGACATTAACCAATCGTCCACCAAACAGACCTTTCAAAACACTATATGCCTCACTGGTAGTGTGACGGGTGTCGCTAGCGGGGCAGTACATGCTTACCCTTCCGGAGCACCTGATGTCACTCCCGGTTTTCATGGGAGTTCACACTATGAGCGCCTTAGTTCTTAATGTTATCTTTTTATTTCCGTGCATTGTAGCTGTCTCACGTCCTTGTTTTGTCTTTGTTTTTGTCTGTTACCGTTTCTGCCATGTCTTTGGACTTCGATTTTTGTAGTCATCGCTTCCCTTGTTCCTTCGGTATTCTACTGCCGTTGTTTCACATTAGACAGTTCCTGTCATATCTTAGAAAAATTATTTGATACTCTAGTAGTACTAGTTATATTATATGGAAGTGAGGTCTGGGGAGCTGTAAAAACGTACAGGGACTCTGACCCTTATGAAAATTTGCACTTAAAATTTAAAAAAGAAATTTTGGGAGTCCATTGGAAAACCACAAATATTGCATGCTTAATAGAACCAAAGAGAAACCCTTTGCATATAAAAGTCCAATTAAATGTTTTTTGTAAATCAAAAAAAGACAGATCTATCCTCAGTAAATTTCGCCTAAGTGCACACAAACTAGCCATAGAAAAAGGCCGATACAATAATACTGAAAGGAATAATCGTCTTTGTATTTCATGTAACAGTGGTGATGTTGAGGATGAATACCATTTTTTCTCAACATGCACCCATTATTCAACACAAAGAAAATTATTCATAGAAAAACTAAAAAAAATACACTAATAAATCTTATCCAAACTATCATTTAACTATGAGTGAAATCTCATATTTGCGTAATAGCAATTCATATAATTTACTTAAATTAACAATAAAATTTATGTCAGAATGTTGGCAACTTAGAATAAATTCATAATGCAGTAACTCCAAATATTTAAAACCACTGTCACATAATGACATTCATTCAAATTAGCTTACATATAATATGTTCAGTCGATTTTTTTTATGTTATTGATATTATTTGTTTTCATCATGCCATAACCATTTACTGTAAACGTGTTTCTGCAATAAATAGTGTCTATTGTCTACTAAACATGAATTAATATACAGAGCATGCACCTGATTTTGCTTGGATTGGTTCTGGACACGTATTTAATTTTAAAAAGTTCATGGAATGCATAGTTCAATAGCAAAGGTGCCTATTTAATGAGTTTAATGTTAATTAGACAGAATAAGAAGGTTTGTATAGCTGTCGTGCATGGAGAACAACAAAATAAAAATATGAAATAAGACTAAAATCTAAAAAAATATATGTACAAGAAAGAAAAGGCCCAAATTTTCGGAGTTAACTCCTTTTGCGAGGGTGAAAAAAAGAACAGGACATCACCGTGGACCAGAGACACGTCTCACTTCTGTTGTCTCCAACTAAAACCCTGTAATAAGAACATCAAAGACATGGCCTAAATAGAAAACATTTTTAACGTTAGGTGTATACGCAGAAATTACAAAATCGATGGATAAAAAAATAAATACCAAAAGACAAACAACAGATGATAAGATAAAATTACAAGAAACTACAAAATCAATTGATAAATAAATAAATAACAAAAAGACAAACAACGGATGATTGGTTAACACAAAAACAATATCTAATCTACGGTGTTCTGTTTTACAGACGCACTGTACCGAGGCGATGGATGAATCGCTGTTCAAGAATACTTCTATGATCACGACCTCCTTCCACTTTAGTTAAAACAGTGACCTGTAGATCATGCTGGCTGTGTCCAGGAAGACAAAAATGATTGCCGACTGGGCAGTCTTGTTTATTTTTAACAGAACGTAAATGTTCTGCAAAACGATCACCCAATCGGCGGCTAGTCTGCCCAATATATAGTTTTGAGCACAGCTTACAGATAATAACGTACACTACATTTTCTGTATAACCCTAACCCTCGTATAATTCTTATAAATTACCTTTTTAGTGATATTACAAAAATAGGATAACAGTTAACACCTACAATGGCCGGGAACTACAATCACATGCCACAATTAACAAACAAACTGCACTAGAAAAACAACAATGAAAACAAGGGACAAACATAAATAACGATAGGAACTCGGGATATATATTTCATAATTACTCTCCCATATAGTGTCAAAAAACTATGTATCTACTACCAGGAGTTTTCGAGATATGAAAGTTAAATTTTTGACCAAAGTTGAGAATTGATCTAAGCCGGAATTTAACTTACTTTCGGGTAGGGGTATTAAAATTATTTTTCTAAAAAAGGTATGCATCTAATTTATATGCTTTATCAGTTCTCAAAGATCCATCGGCAAACGAATACCGAAGGAAAAATAATGAAAGGAGGAATTCCAAAATAAAAAAACCCAAAATCACGGCAAATGATATCCAACACGAATTGAGACAGCATGTCAAAGACAAAACAAATTAACAAAAATGAACAAGAACGCCACAAAACTAAAGCACTATCAGAATGAACAAGAACGACAGAAAACTAAAACACTAGCAGTGTGAACCCCTACAAAAAAAACGAGATATCATCAGGTACTCCGGGATGGTAAGCATGATCTGCTCCAACCGTGGCACCCTTCAAACTGCCAGTGAAAAGTCCGGTTTTGTCACAGTCGGTGTTCTTCCGGTTATAAACTCTGGAACTACCCAAAGATATCTATTCTTTTTTTTTGTGAAATAGAAACATTGTAACGGTCTGTCAAATCATTATGATGACCGTAAAAATTCTGTAGTGACATTTGCAATAGTGACTGAATATACTGAGATGTAATTGTTCTCCAACTATATAAGACAAAAATGGCGAGTTTTGGCTGTTAAGTTGATGGAAAATTTGAAAAATCTAGATTTGTTTTACAGATTTTACGATGTCTTAAATTTGAACAAAAAAGGCAACCTTTTCTTTTATCATCACTAACATATACTTTTTATAAGCGATATTTCTTCAGATTAACAATCTTGAAACTTTGACCGAAAACTTGATGGTAAAAATCGATATACAATAATATACCAACAAAGGGTCAAGGTAGCAAAAAATTACCAATTTTCAAATTGCGATAGCATAAAAAGAAATGCACACGGACATCATCACGTTTAAGTTCAGGTCTATATAGGTTATTGTGTTTCGTCAGATAGAACCTTTATATCCATTTTGATAATTCTACGTGGTATACAGTCTATTTCATCAGTAAATACATATTTGAAAGTAAGGAACATCCATGATTACTGTGACCCTAGATGCTTTGTTTTGGTTCGTTTTAACCTTGATATGGGATGTTGTCTCCTTGATATTTACCCCATTTCCTTTCTTTTTCATATTGGTCATTTTGACATAAATTTAACAATTTATTGGCTTTGGTTTAAGTTTGCATTAACGTCGATTACTACAGAATATAGGTTGGTTAATGTTCTTAGAGAACTAAACAATCCTATAATGAATAAAAAAACGACTTAATTACACATGAAAGTTATGAAATGTGCAAATTTACATGTTTGCCAAAAGTGCTTCCTACTTTTGGGTAATTTAGGAAAGTAAATAGTTATTCCGCAACAAGTTTAGTATTGCGTAGATAAAATTAATCCCTATCAATCGGAAAAAGTGCATTTATAATAGCCACATAATTTTTATTTACTTGGGGTTTATGCCAAATGTATGCAAGGCAATCATATCTGCACTAGATGGGTGACACAGACTTGCAATATAAGCATTTCTTTCGCGAAGGCGTCAAATTTAATATGAAACTTGTAAATGTAACCAATAAAGTACATGCAGCATGTAATGTTCACGAATGCATATGGTGACAGATGTGCATGTAAAATAGAAACCAAAGCAAAGTTGTTTGAGGACTACAAGGCAGATCAAAAGAACCTTAAATATAACATACAGACCAGTACAACCAAAAACTATGTATTAAAAATAATCTATGTCAGGTAATAAACGAAAATCGTAAAAACAAATAGTATTACACCTAAAAATAAAGTCGTTTGTTTGGTATGGGAATGACTTAAGTCTGGCCGAAACCAAGGCATGTAAAGTAATTATCTCAAACGCAGCTGAGAAGTCTTGTAAATAAGAAAACATATCAATAAATAATGAAACTAAAGGATATTTTCTAATTATTTATTGTTGACGCTTTTTCTTGCTTGATCATTTCCCCATTACTTATTCTTGCTGTAGACACATAAGAAATAATAGCTTAACAATAATACAAACAGAATGACCCTCATTTAAATTAGTTATAAACAGACGTAAACAACCTAAACAAAAACAGGAAATCGGGATTGCATTGGAAGGTTGAAATACATTCAGCCTGGGCTAGGTACACCAGCATCATACTAATGTTAACTTCTGCAAAGAATATGTAATTACCAAGGACAAAAATAATAAGCAAGTGAATATACCTTAACTTAAAAGTCTCAGTACAAATTCTGAACTTTGAACGAAAATAACCATACAATGAGAAATATTTCATACATTATAAAGTATATTTTACGTATAACAGACATTACGAAACAAGTTTTATAAACATTGCAATTCTTTGAAATAATTTTCATGGCAGTAGCTATTTTTGAAATTCTTAGTACTAAAGATATCTCAGGACTCGCAAACTATGAGCTTTCGTGGAACAAGTGAAAATACCCTTACTGGATATCGTGAAAACTTCAAAATGCAATTTGCAAGGATCTTTGGGAACCCCGCCACTGCTTTGGTCATGTTCAGCGTGACGAGAAGTCATATATTTGCTTCATTAGGAAAAAAAGGTGGTTTGATTGGTTTAATTACTTGAAGAATGAGTTTGCATATTAGAAAATTGGGGCAATAACAAAATCACCGCACAGAATTGTAAAGAGCCAAAGTCAATAAGACAAACAAGACAAAGCAGGTGGAAGCCACTGGGAAATATGTCGACCGTTCCTATAGCTGTATCATAAGGGTGTGTTTATCTCAACTAGTACGATTCGAACGCGTTTGTTCTACTCTTGAAGATTTTAATGAAAGTTACCTTACTATCACGTCAAAACTTTTACAACAAGGGTACAAATTTCATAAATTGATAAGCACATTTCTGAAGTTTTATAGAACGTAATTTAGAAAGATTGGTCGAGGAGTGCTCGCCGCTCAAATGCCGGCTAACTCAATGAGCCTAGTCTGCTGGTAAATCACTGTCGCACTACGAAATAATAATCAAATTCAAAACTTCCCGAAGATTTTGGTAAAGAATCGTCATGGATTTCAGTAGACATCGGCAGTATCAGTGAGAGGCCAGTATAATTGAAAAATCTTCAGGTCATTGGATCCCAAAGCCAATTTAACGGAATCGTGAAGAATATCCGGTCAATTAAACTTCCGCCACATTTCGTGCCATATTGTATTTTTCGATTTATTGGACAGAACATTCTTATTCAAATAGGTCACAGGTCACTCCCGGTGGTAAAATTTAGATTTTGACATGGTCGCTTAAGCTCTTAGTGTAAAAATCGAAATTTTATTATCTTTAGTGAAGCTTTGACATGTTTTAAAAGAAAGAGAATCTACTTGTAATTGACCAGATTTCACGATTAAACATATGAATGGAAATCACCTATTAAACTTAGCGTACTCTTGAAATCACCCAAATATATGACTTATTCGATTTATTAACTGTTTTATAACTATTTTAACTCCATTTAAACTGTCTTAATTGATCATTTTTGTAAATTAAAGTGCATTAAATGTATTCTTATCGCCTGTAATAGCTATAGTTTCTTCAGAAGAGAACTATGTAGTCGTCTAAAGCTTTTTTGCACGTTTCAAGCTTCAAATACTGGAATGTGAAAGCCCCAGTGTGATCAGTTCATTTAAATAATAAAACTGTCCCTGGAATGCGCATAGTTATATTTTTATGTCAGATTGATTTGGAAAATTAAAACGATTTTTATATGGAGAATGAAAGGATAACGAGTAAATGTACATGATAAAAAAAACTCTATAAATACATAGGAACAACGCTTTTATTGCTGTTCCTTTTCACCTAAAACCTTTTTACGCATTCCTTTTTACGAGCAGATAAGGCCCCGTGGATACTCGGTTAATAAAATTCAAAAAAAAAAAAAAAAAAAAAAAATGTGACCGGAAGTGAAGAAAGCTATTTTGAATCGATCTGAAGTTTATGGTCGGTCTGTTAACGTGAATATAAGACATTGCTATGCTAAGCTTCGTTGTAGATGATTGACAAGTGCATGCTATAGTTAATAGTTATATTACGTAATGCTCGATTTATTCGAGTATTATTATCCTTTGATAGAATCCCAGTTACATAAACACGACTTTTTTAGCTCCCAAGACAGGATTACCAGAATAAAAGTATTTTCAATGAGTTCCATTTGTTGTAAATCTACCAGCAGTTGTATTGTCAGAAGGAATTCCAGTTCTGTTCGTCATTACATTGTTAACATCAAAAGAATTTATCGTTCTTATAACACACGATTAGTCTGTGTAAAGTGTTATACAAACATTGGGCTATGTTTCAATGTAAACTTCCTATAAGTATTGTGTAATACTACTCTACTTCATCTTCTTAGTGTTGATTGCTCTTCAGGTTCACATCAAACCAATATGTTATTCCATAGTTCTACATATTCTATGAGTTCCTTTTCTAATATATAACAAATGGCAGATTTCGTCTGTCACATACATGTAAAAGATTCAGTTTTTTGTTATATATCAATTAGATAAAACCAAAAATATAAATAAAATACAAAAACCACTCACAATAGAGTTATAACCAACGATTAAACAGTATACATAAATTTGAAATAGTCAATATAAAAAAAAAAATCTGATAAAATAAAATACAATGTAAAAACTGTAATTCTTTAACAAACTAACATGTTTTGCGGTTATTCTTGATAGATTAGTATCTGAAATGAAAATATGAGTTTGAAAGAAATTTTATCCGAAACAAAACAAACAAAAAACAAACAAACAAACAAACAAAAAACAGAACAAAAAACAAACAAATAAACAAAACAAACAAACAAAAACAAAAAAAAAAAAACATACTAGTTGCTGACAATTATTGAAATCTTTCGAATTAGGTGTTATATTGCAAGATGTATGAATAGTGGTTTCGTTGTATAATCGACAATCAAAGGCTTCGTGTAGTTCATCTTCATTGTATGTTTCACATTTGATTCGTTACTCGAGAGCTAGCACAAATTATATAGACTTTCTCATTACGCATAGTTATATCCGCGACCTTCTGTGAATCAAGGCTTCATTCCGTCTAATGAGAGCATTTAAAATGTTCTTATTTGATATCAGTCCCTTGTCGAAAAAATTGAAGACTTGTCGAAACTGTAATTCAAGATTCCCCTTTTTACTTATCACATTTAATGTTAATGTCTACGACCTTTCAGTAGGAATTGCTGTTGAGTTGCTATCGGACACTATCGCAATGGAGGGAGAGGTTTGGAGCACAATAAAAACGGTTTAACCCACCATTCTTTTGAAATACCTGTCAACATTTTTCCGATGGTTTTACACTTACTTTCTGTTTTGCCGTTTGGATTTCGGACCTTAACAATTTTGATATGGTTTTTGTGTTATTATCCCTATTCGCTTATCTTCACAAAAAAAAACCAATTAGTTCTTCAATTCTTAGACCTTTTAACTTGTATCATTAGTGACTTAAAAATGTTTTGGTAATTAACAGATGTGAAAAATTAAAGTAATAAAATAATCATGTCAGGACACATATTAGAACGAAAAAATATCCAGGGAAATACACATACATGTAACTGTAACACTTTTAACTGAATTTAAATGAGACTTAATTGAATGAGGTTTATTCTCAAAATTTCTCTCTATCATTATTTTTTTCAAATTTATACCAAATAAATGAATTCAAAGAGGTCCATTTAGCAATAAATTTTCAAAGCTTTACATGTACTGCAATTTGTTTTCACCACTATTCATTATAAATGATACTATATGTTTTTCGGGAATCTTCACAGGGATACGGGTTCATATTCCCTGTCTGTGTTTTATATCCCCTGAGCCGTCAGGCGAAGGGGATATAGGGCACAGACAGGGAATATGAACCCGTATCCCCTGTGAAGCCCGAATAACTTTTATATTCTGCTAGAAGTGCTATAATTTTTCTTTTAAAGGCGTTTAAAAAATGTGATTTTCCTACCACGGGGATATGGTCTCATATCCCCTGTCAAGGTAACCAATCAAATTGCAGGATTTACCTGGATATTTCACTTCAGCAGAATATATAGTAGTATTGTTCTAAATGCTCGTTTAACTTATTGTATTTCATCCAAGACTATTCAGACATAGTATACTTGAAATAAGAGGTTTTGCTGTAATTAAAATACTGAGATTACGAATGACATTGGAGGGTCAGATAGAAGGTACGTCATAACGATGTTTACTTTCATTGATTGGAGATCAATATATACTTGTTGATATAAACACGACAAACTTCTCATTGGAGTAACATATATCCTATAGTTAAGGGTACAAGTGTTATTTAACTAAAGAAATAACAGCTTGCAAACACTTGTTATCATAGAAATCGGATATATAATTAGTTTGGATTCTACTTTGTGCAATATTTTATACATTGGTTAAAGTAAGTAGTATTTTATTATCATTCTAATTATATAAAAGTTATATTGAAGAATAGTAATATAAACTTTCAAAAACTAAAAATGGAACTCTTAACAAATTAAAACTAACTGGAAACAATTGAAAAAAAAATATTTGCAATGAAGGAATATGAAGCAAAGAATGATTCGTTGTTTTTATTTTTTTCGATCTTTTATTTCATATACTGTTACTGAATTTCAGAATTTAACACTTAAAATGAAATTTATCAGATCAAAAATTCAATTTCGATAATACTACTTAAATGTAGCAAATACAAAAGATAATTATAAAAAACAAAACAAAACATAAGACACAAACACAACATTAAACAAAAAAAAAAACAAAAAACAAAAAACAAAAAAAAACAAAAACAAAAACAAAAACAAAAAAAAAAACAAAACATTACAGCCGATGCGATCCGAACTTTCAGCTTGGCAATGACTGTAAAGTCGAATACCAGGTGTCTTCAGGAATCCTCAGCAATCGCTAATTAGACCGATTGTTGAAATATATATGTCATATTCATCATATTAATTAGTACAGAAACAAAAAAAAACTCTTATTCATTTTCATACAGAAAGTAAAGAACCATTGAAAATTTGAAGTTTTCAGAACATCAACATAGGAAAAGCAGTCATAATGAGCTTATATATGAAATGTCTGATTTATGTAACATCGATATTTTTTGTATTTTATTATGCATGTCTGTGGGTCTTTGTTTTTCTAATGTTGATATTGTGGTCGATACTGTGATTTCCTTGATGGAACCCGATTGGTCCTAAATAGGCAACTTAAACTAGGATATGTTACCCATAATCTGTAGTAATTATTTCAGAAGTTTTACAGCCACATCACGATCTGGTGGACCGCTGTTGGATAACTTTTACCCAGATAACAACAAAGCTTTCCATTTAAATGTTTGACCTATCGGATTTGACTTTATTACGTACCAGATTTTGAAATAATCAAGACAGCGATTGTTTTATAGGACGAAGGAGATACTTACTCTTCCGTTGTTTTGAATGTTGTGATTTCTATTTCTGTGCTTTGTGTCTGTCTAACGTCATTGTTTTGTGTCTGGCGCCATTGTTTTCTGTGTTCTCGTTTTGGCCATGTCTTTGGACTTCGATTTTTGTGGATTTCCCTCCTTTGTTCCTACGGTATTCTACTGCCGTTGTTTTGCACCTGATCTCACCCATGGTATTCAGCGTTCCGTGTTATTTGTGTCTTCATTTTTTCTTTTTTGTGCCGCACTCATGTCATGATTTTGTTTTTTCCGATGTTGCCATTTAGACTGATAACTAACATGACTAATAACTGACGGATCGGTTCTCACTTACTTTATTGTCAGTAAACGATTATATTCGGGTGTTTACTGTTATCTTGACTGTAAAATTCAGAGATAAAATATGAGAAGAATATGTAGTAGAATATCGAATGAATTTTCAAAAATCGAAATCCAATAACATTGCCAAAGCCGGGTGCCAAAACGAGAACACAGAAAACATTGACGTTAGACACCTAAAAACCAAAGAAATAAAATCACAACATTTTAACCAAGGCACTCACAGTGTGAACTCCCATGAAACCAGGAGTGACACCAGGTGCTCCGGAATGGTAAACATGTCCTGCTGTGTAAAAAAAATACCTGATCTTTGTAGCCATCAAACAGTTGTTAGTAAAAATATAGCTCTATCAACTATCATCAGTTAAAATCAAATTTCAAACGGTTGTCCAGCAAAACCCACCTAAGGCATCCACAAGCCAGATAATTCATAGTATCGAAATTATTTCAGAAACCCTAGTAAAACTATAGAACAAGTGGTGGTAAAAAAAAACAAACTATCTTCAACTAGGGCATTCTTTGATTTTGTCTACATATTAATATTTTATATTTTCTGATTTGCAGTTTATTTGTTCTAACAAAATGCAAGAATGCATTACCTACATTAATCATTCTTCCTGCACCTGAAATCAATCTTTTGCTGGACAACATTTTTGTTCGTTTTGGCAACACTATTTATCAACAGGTCATAAGTATTCCTGTGGGTAGTATATGTGCACCTCAAATGGTAGATCTTTTTCTGTTCTGTCAAGAACAAGACTAAATGAAAAAACTTCAAACAATACAAAACAGTAATAAACTTCAATATTTTTAATGATAACAGCAGGTATATTAACGATATTCTTACTATTGACAATCCCCAGCTGTTAGATAATATAAACATCATTTACCCACAAGAACTGCCATTAAATAAAGCTAACAATAATTTCAAATACTGCAATTTTCTGGATCAAACTATCATTATTGACTCTAAAATAAAAAATAATAAAAACTAAAATACACGATATTATCCCACTATTACTAATCCTTTTCTTGATGATGACACTCCTCTAGCTCCATCCTATGGGGTGTATATTTCTCATCTGGGACGATATGCACGCGTTCGTTCTACTCTTGACGATTTTAATGAACGTACCTGACTATGACAGCCAAATTTTCACAACACTGTTACAGATTTCAAAAGTTTTTGTGTACAATTAAGAAGTTTTATGATAGATGTTGGGTTAGTAGTCTACCTGTATTGGGTTTTATTCTTATGTTTGTTATACCATAAGAAAACAGGATAGATAAAGGGGAGGTTTGGATTCCCATAAACCGATTTAACCCTACCGCTGGCTTTTGCTTATTGCCGGTACCAAGTCCGACTGTCCCGAGTCTGATCGTTGTTTACGTTTGTCATTTGTCTTATTTGTTTTTTTATGTATTTCTCCCTGGCAAATTCTAGCATGTAATTGTAATTTTCAGCCATTGAAGATGTTGCCTGCTATTCCATCTTTTTTTCAATTAACATTTGATATGTAAATATGGCGTTTCTCGCTAGCAAACAGTTAATTTATAAAGGAATTTCTAATCCTAATTTTACGGGAATGTAGTTACAAAATGCAAGAAACAAATTAAAAATCGAGAAAAAGCTGGGACGTAGCTTACATTCTTTACGTAACGGGGGATATCGACAAGATATTTTCCTTGCATCCGTTTAATGTGAACTGAAAATTTTACACACATACTTGCCTCCCATTGATACTGCCGATGCCTACTGAAATTTTTTACCAAATCCGTTCGGGAAGTTTTGAGCTAAATTTTGATTCCGTAATGCGACAGTGATTTACCAGAAGACTAGGCTCCTTTTCCTAGTTGACAGTTTAGCGGCGACCATTCATTGACCCATCTTTGAAAATTCCACTTATTCTTTCCGGCTCAAGATTGTGGTCTTGGAGTTAGTAGGCTACCTGTATTAGGTTTTATTAGGTTTTATTCGTGTGTTTGTTATATTATAGGAAAACTGGACAGATAAAAGGAGGTTTTGCTGGTTTTTGCTAGTGCCGGTACCAAGTCCGGCTGTCCCGAGTTCCTATCGTTGTTTACGTTTGTCTTTCGTCTTATTTGTGTTTTTCCTGTGTAGTTCCCTGGCATATTGTGGCATGTAATTATAATTTTCAGCCATTGTAGGTGTTTCCTGTTGTCCCTTTTATTTCACTNTCGAAAAAAGTAAAAAATCACTGCAATTCATATTCAAAACTAATTGAAACATTATGCAAAAGACAAAACAAAAATGAACAAAAACTCCACAAAACTAAATCTCTAGCAGAAACTATATGTGCTTTTCATTAAAATGGATTTTTTAAATAGTCCTAGTACGCATTTCTGGCTCCAATTTTATAAACTTCTTTTTTGAAAATTTCATCTATTTAATTGAAATAATTGTTATGTCCATTTGTTATTGTAATATCATGATTAAAAAGGCAAAAACAATATATTACACCTGACTTTACATGTATAATAAACAATCAACTCAAACATCTCTTTTTGACAGTAATTTTCAAATAACTTGAAGAAAATGTTTGTTAATTTTTTTGCAATATACACTCTACAAAAATCGGAAAAGAAATGTTGTCTTGAGAGAACGTTCAAATATAATTTTGACTTTCTTTAAACTGTTGACTATTAAGTGTATAATCAAATCAACTTCTCCTATTTGTTATGATAAAAACCGTTATCTATACTTGTGTTAGAATATTTTACGAAAGGATATGGAGAAGATGAACATAAGAAAATAACTCATATGTTAACTCCATAATTTGAATGAGCTGTATGGTCATTGTTTACCCTGGTTGACAGACTTGTAATTATATATCAATGCGCAACAACCGTACTATTTCTTGTACTTCTTCCATTTTTGTTAAAATTATTCTATTTCATTCTAATAACAATTCATTTTCATTTTAACAATACTTGTTTTATACCAGTGATTTTTTTTTACTTTCCCTTAAAAAAGAAAGATCAACAAATACACATGTACATTACTGTGCAGATTAAATATTCTTTTGCTCGGCATATAAGGCAACACAAACCATGATATTGTTTTTATCAAAGACACGATAAAGCAAACATTTAAATCAGAGAAAAGTAGCGTTTGTTTGAAGCTACTCTTTAAAAGCCAATGATCAAGGAATTATAAACCAACAACACAATCAAACTTAAATTACACGTATTTTTATAAGTATTACAAATAGATTGAACCATACATATGGTAGAACAAATTAAAATAGAGATATGGTTGGTAAAAGAAACGATATGACAACTATAAGTTGTATACGTTATATACAGACATACCACGACAGCATTTGGCTATATGCTGAAATACTGGATTGACAATAAGCTGCATGCAACTAAACAACGCCAACGGTTATTTATATTTCGATATACCGACAAATACCGCAGAGAATTATCTGTATATAGACGTACCAAGTCAACAATAAGCCATAAAACGGCACACCATTAATGAAGAAAATATTTAAGAAAACACTTAGAAGGGGCGAAAGCCACAATCTATTAGGGAACTGCAACAAAAATAATAAAAAGACAGAAGAAAAACGTAGACCACAACAGGAACTGGGAATAGCTGGTAAGATTGATCATGTTGATGGGTACTAAAACCCCCCTTTCTCTTTCCCATTTCCCTATAAAATAATAAGCATACAAATAAAACCAAAAACAGGTAGTCTACTAACTCCAAGACCACAATCTTGAGGGGGAAAGAAAAAGACAAAACCTAATTTAGAGAGACTGGTCAAGGAGTGGTCGCCGATAATCTGTTGGCTAGCACAAGGAGCCTAGTCTGATGGTGATATACTGTCGAACTACGTAAGAAAAACCAAATTCAAACATCCCGAAGGGGTTCTCAAAGAGTCGTCATGTATTTCATACCGACGAAAACAATGTCAACAATTAGCTGTATACCGACACACCATATCAACAACTAGCTGTTTACCGACGAAAACCATGTCAACAATTAGCTGTATACCGATTAACCATGTCAACAATTAGCTGTATAGTGACAAACCAATTCAACAATTAGCTGTATAGCGAAAGCCCATGTCCACTATTAACTGTACATCGACATACTATTTCAACATTCAGCTGTATACCTTGAAACCATGTCAACATCAGCTGTACAATGACAAACCACGACACAAAAAAAAGTATAATGACATACACAGCCATGTCAACAATTAGCTGTACACCAATAAACCATTACAACAAATGTCATAAAACATACATTGAGCCCGTAATGAATTAGCTGTATACCGACATACCAGGTCACCATTTATGTGCATACCGACTAAACATGACAACAAATAGCTGTATGCCGACAAACCATGTCGACAAATAGCTTGCATACTATGCCGATATTTAGATGTATACAGACAAAACTATCAACTTCAGCTGTACACAGTTAAACCAAGACAACATGCCGTATAATGAAATGCACAACCACGTCAACAATTACCTGCATCCTGACAAAACATGTAAACAATAAGTTGTTTACCGACATAACACGACAACAAACCGTTTAATGACATACATAAACCACGTCCAATAAGCTGTACATAGGTAAACCGCATTAAATACCAGATACAATCCGACAAACGACGCCATCAGATAAATGCACAACCAAACTTATCCAATTCAGACATATAACAGCATTACATAATTCTATACCGACCTGTTACAGTTACATCTAGCAGAATACAACAGCCCAACCTGGACACTACAGATATAGCACAGCAAAACCTAACCAATACACACTTTGAACAGTAATACCTATCTGTATACTGATGAAATAGCAAATGAAAGGTAAAATAGAGTGACTTTATAACAATGTTTCTAATATTATATATCGGAAGCTATTAAATATGATTTTTCAAAGAAATTATTTCTGTACAATTACAATCTGAAACAGGCTGAGTTACGTTTCCCCTGTTTACACTATTTTTTTTTAAACATTGTATAAGCCTGTGGTATTGCTCTGTGTTCCTTATTTTTGTTTTCATATTTCTGATTTTTTATAACAGTCAGAGATGGGCAATATTTTTATGTTTTTTTTCAATATCTCTAATTTTTTTATTACGGTCACAGGTAGGCAACACTGTTGTATTTTTGTTTCGACTTCTCAGTCAGAGGTAGGCAACGATGTTAAGTTTTTGATTCGAAATCTCGGTCAGAGGTAGCCATCTTTGTTACATATTTGTTTCGACATCTCGGTGAAGGGTAAGTAGCATTGTTATATTTTGATATCTCGGTCAGAAGTAGGCAACATTGTTGTAATTGTGTTTCGACACCTAAGTCAGAGGTAGGCAGCCTTGTTATTTTTTAGTACCGACGTCTCTGTCAGTGGTCAGCAGCCTTGTTATATTTTAGTTCCGACGTCTTTGTCAGTGGTCAGCAGCCTTATTATACATGTAATTTGTTTTTACATCTCTGTCAGAAGTTAGCAACATTGTTATATTTTTGTATCGACATCTCGGCAATTTTGATCACGTTTACAGTTAATCAGCACTGGCTTTATCGACATCTAGGCCAGAGGTAGGCAACACTGATATAATTGTGTTTCGACACCTAAGTCAGAGGTAGGCAGCCTTGTTATATTTAAGTTTCGACGTCTCTGTCAGAGGTAGGCAACCTTGTTATATTTCAGCCTTGTTATATTTAAGTTTCAACGTCTCTGTCAGTGGTCAGCAGCCTTATTATACATGTAATTTGTTTTTACATCTCTGTCAGAAGTTAGCAACATTGTTATATTTTGTTTCGACATCTCGGCAATTTTGATCACGTTTACAGTTAATCAGCACTGGCTTTGGTCTTTACTGCTAAGACATCAAATATAGAGAGAAACCAACTTTTTTCTTTAGTTACGGTTTTTGTACGTAACAATTTTTTATCATTGCATAATAAACTCATTTACCAACAGAACATTCCTTGCTGTCAATAGACAAAATAAACATTAAATTATCCCCTAATTAGATTTCATCCACACAATATGATTGTGGTAATTAATAGTTAATTGTACAAAGACCACACATTATTGTATTGGTTACTTTGTCATTGTGAGCATTGATGATGTATAGAAGGACAAGGTTTTTGTTTTTTGATAGTGTTGTCAGTGCTGCTAATTGAAGTTCTAATACTACCTTTTTTGATATGTTTATTTGTTTCATGTAATTCTGCATTGATTCTGCTTTTTTATAATCTTGGGTGATTCCTGAAAGAACCCTCCCCCCACCTAAATTATTACAAACTTTAATTTTACATTGACCTTAGGGTCATGGTACAAGCAAGTTATAAACCATCGGGCATACGCCCATAGGTATAACTACTACTTAAATCAAGACATATTTTGACTGAAGAGAGAAGTCAGTTTGCTTAGCTGAGGCCGAATACAGACCTGGGGTGTTTTTTATTTTCTTTGGGTTTTTTTGTGTGTGCTCTACAAATTCTAGTAAAAATATACATACTGCAACATCATCATTGTTGTCAATAATGCATTTTTTTAATGTAAGAATGACAGTCACATCATCCATATATTTGTTATATACTGAATTTCAAGCATTATCACAGCTGTATATGTACCTTCAAATGAAGCTATAGCTTAAACGCGTTCGAAATCTTAAAATTTAGTATACTGTTGTCAAAAATGTTGTCCTAATTGCGAAACAAGCAGTTCTATACTTTAATTATCTGTCAATCATTGATCCAATTTAAATTTGATTATAGATTTTCCCCTCGTTAGCTCAAGTGTCGCTATATTACAAGGACCTCTGATAAGTAAACGAAAATTAGCAATTGATAGAAAAATATGAAAACGGTTCCTCACTGTGTTGAAGATCGTATGATGACCCCTAGATACTTTGTTTTTGGTCGTTTTAACCTGAAGATGGGATGTTTTTTCCTTGACATTTACCCCACTTTCTTTCTTTTTCATAAATCCACGAGTTGTTTCGCTATCAATCATTCATTACAACAATGAATGTAGGTATAATGGCAGTCCAAAACATTACGAAATGTTCTTTCTTAGCTTTGTTTATTTTTATTAGAAATATTTAGCGTACCCAAAACAAGATCGACGAAACATCTTTATTTATTTATTTTCTTGTTTCAAAGCCAATATCATAACGAACTTTTTCTATGAAGATAAACAAATTAAACCTTAAATGCATAACCTGAATATTAAAGTAATCCGCTAAGTATTTCATTTTATTATGCATGGGAACTGTATAAATGGTACACAAGATTACACCGTTTTGAGAGTTAGTCTCTAGAACTTCTTATATGGCCTTGGATTTTGCGTCCAATAGAATAAACCTTAATTGTCTTAATTTATAGTAACTTATTTTAGTTTTTAAAGCCTCTCTTAGTGGAGTGTTAGTCTTCAAGCATAACCTCGAACCCAATTGTGAAGTACTAAGGAGTATCTCCCTTATGTTGATCCTTTCGGTAATCCACTGTTAGCTTTTTACTTCGTCTTAAAAATTGTCCCGATTTGATTGATACTAAGATTTTTTATCTATGTTGTTGAAATTGCCATCTATACAAACTAAAAATGCAGTTGCTGTGGTATTTAGTTTTAAACGGTGTATATGTTCAATGGGTATTTAGTAATCAAGGAAATAGCTACACGTATTATATTCATGTTTCGCCTACAACTAAAAAGAAATAACATGAATCGGAATCATGCCTGATCCATTAAAAACGTAATCAGTCGAACATATTTTATAAAAGTAACGTAGAAAAAGGGGATTATTGTTCAGACAAAAACAATTTATGTGGAAAATGTAGGTCTCAATTTCATCTCTGACTGGTGTTGTTTTCTGCGATAACACGCTGGAAGAACCAAAGTCGGTTGGATATGACATCAGTTGTATGTGTTTCCCATTTCATTTCAAATCCAAAAGGTAAATGTAATTATTCACAATTTTTCAAAATAAGTTGACGCCTGTTCGTCAGGAAATAGCAAAGTAGTATTTTTGTGATTTATTATCGTAGTTATCTAATGTCATTTGAAATTCTGTAAATTTCGTATGTACGTGATGTTTACATATATTTCTTAATTGGTTCAAAGTTCAAACACTCTCAGATGTATGCATACTTATAAGCATAAACATTTGAGTTTGAGTGTACACAGTTAAAAATATCCGTAGACCGCGAGGAAGTCCTGTTAATATTATTATATCATTCGAGAAGATGATTGGAAACAACG
>MJUU01054787.1:29237-42640 GCA_002080025.1 Modiolus philippinarum | reverse complement strand
AAAACATGCCAACAATTACCTGTATACCGACAAAACATGCCAACAATTAGCTGTTTAACGACAAAACATCACAACAAGCCATATAATGACATATAAATTAGCTGAACACAGTATACCGCGTAAAGTTTCGGAGACATCCCAACAAACGACGTGAAGAATTAACTGCACAGCCAAACTTATCAAATTCAGCATCTTTTTGAATACATTTGTATGTACCTTGGCATTGCTCTGTGTTTCTTTCTAATATATGTTTTCGTTTTTCTGATATTTTATAACTGTCAGAGTCGGGCAACATTATTAAACTTTTGCTTCAATATCTCTGATATTTTATCAACGTCACAGGTAGGCAGCATTGCTTCAACATCTCGGTCAGAAGTTGGCAATATTATTATGTTTTGGTTTCGAAATCTCGGTCAGATCTAGCCAGCATATGTTTTTGTTTCAACATCTCGGTCAGAAGTAGGCAACATTGTTATACTTTATTTCGACATCTCGGGTGGAGGGAGGCACCATTTTGTCTATTTTTGTTTCAACATCTCGGTCAGAGGTAGGCAGAATTGTTATATTTTTGTTTCGACATCGCGGTCACAATGAGGCAACATTGTTATATTTTGTTTCTACATCTCACTCAGAGGTAGGCAGCATTGTTGCATTTTGTTTCGACATCTCGGTCAGAGGTAGGCAACATTATAATATTATATATTTTTTTCGTTATTCCGGCAATTTGATCATGTTTACAAGTAATCATCTCTGGAATAGGTCTTCACTGCTAAGACATTGAATGTAGAAAGAAACCAAAACATTTCTTTAGTTACGATTTTTATGTAATAATTGTTTATAATTGCATAATAAACTCTTCTTCAAATAAAACATTTCCTGCTGTCAAAAGACAAACAAAACGTTAAATTATCTCCTAATTAGATTTCATCAACACAATATGATTGTGGGAATTAATAGTTAATTGTATAAAGACCACACACTATTGTATTGGTTACTTTTGTCATGGTGAGTATAGATGATTTGTTTAATATAAATAAGAAAAGTCGGCAAGATTTTTGTTTTCTGATAGTGTTGTCAGCGCTGATTTGTTTATTTGTACCATAATGTCATTAAAAGAAATAAGATATCCTGCATTGATTCTGCTTCTTCATAATCTTGGGTGAAACACCCACTTAAATTATTACAAAGTTTAATTTTTCTTTGCCCATAATGCCATGGTACAAATAAGTTATAACCTATCGGACCTTTACGTCCTTAGGGTTATAACTACTACTAAAATCAAGACATGTTTTGACTGATGAACGAAAATTAGTTTCCTTAGCTGGGGTTGCTTACAGACCTGGGGTGTTTTTGATTTTCTTTTTTTTTGTTGTCTTTTTGTTGTTTTTTTGGGTGAGTGCTCTATAAATTCTAATAATATAAATATTGCAACATCACCATTGTTGTCAATAATGTATACTTTAAAAAAAATGACAGTCACATCATCAATATATTTGTAAAATACTGAATTTCAAGCATTATCACAGCTGTATATGTACCTTCAAATGAAGCTATAGATTAAATGCACTTGGAATCTTAAGATTTAGTTTACTGTTGTAAAAGGTGTTGTCCTAATTACGAAAAAAGCAGTTATATACTTTAATTATCTGTCAATAATTGATCCTATATCCTATTTGATCATAGCGATTAACTCCTCGTAAGCTCAAGTGTCGCTATAGACTTCTGATAAGTAAACGAAAATCAACAATTGACAGAAAAATATACAAACAGTTCCTCACTTGTTGAAGATCGTACGGTGACCCCTAAATGCTTTGTTTTGAGTCGTTTTCACCTGGAGATGGGATGTTGTCTCCGGGACATTTACCCCTTTTCCTTTCTTTTTCATAAATCCATGAGTTGTTTCGCTATCAATCATTTATTACAACAATGAATGTCGGTATAATGGCAGTCCCAAACATTACGAAATGTTCTTTCTTAGCTTTATTCAATTTAATTAAAAATTTTGAGCCCACCCAAAACAAGATCAAAGAAACATTTTTATTTATTTATTTTCTTGTTTCAAAGGCAATATCATAAGGAAAATTTTCGATGAAAATAAACAAAATATACCTTTAATGCAAAACCTGAATTTTAAAGTAATCCGCTAAGTATTTCATATTATTCGGCATGTATATAACTAACTGGTACTTCTATAAATAGTACACAAAATGACACAGTTTTTAGAGTTAGTCTCTAGAATTTCTTATATGGATCTACATTTTGCGTCCAATAGAACCAACCTTCATTGTCTTAATTTGCTGTACCTTATTTTAGTCTTTAGTTATTTACTCTCTCTGTGTCGATACCTCTGCATAGTGGAGTGTTAGTCTTCAAGTATAACCTCCAACCAAATTGTCAAGTACTTCGGAGTATCTCCCTTATACAAGACTTTACCGGTTGATCCTTTCGATAATTCACTGTTAGTTTTTTTTACTGCGTCTTGTAAATTTCCCGATTTGATTGATACTAAGATTATGTATCTTTCATGTCTATGGCGTTGAAATGGCCATCTGTACAAACTAAAAATGTAGTTGCTGCGGTATTTAGATTTTAAATGGTATATATGTTCAATGGGTCTTTAGTTTTCAAGGAAATAGCTACACGTATTATATTCATGTTTCGCCTACAATAAAAAAGATATTATTAACTATTGTGAACATGAATCGGAATCATGCTTGATCCACTAAAAAGGTAATCAGTCGAAAATATTTAATAAAAGTAATGTACAAAAAGGGTGATTATTGATCAGACAAAACAAATTAATGTGGAAAATGTAGATCTCAATTTCATCTCTGACTGGTGTCGTTTTCTGTAAAGATATCCCCAATAACACTGGAAAACACAACGTAGGCTGGATATGACATCAGCTTTATGTTATTGCCATTTCAAGTCCAAAAGGTTAATATAATTATTTACAATTTTTCAAAGATAAGTTGACGCATGTGTCAAGAAATAGCAAAGTTGCATTTTTATTATGATTTATTATAGAAGTTATTTGACGTCATATGAAATTCTGTAAATTTCGTTTCGGATTTGACTTTTCTACGGGATGTAATTTTACTGCCGAATTTGGTATGCTCAACACAGCGATTGTATTATAAGAATATGGAGATGCCTACTCTAGTGGTGAACCTGATCCCACCCAAGATTTTAATTTTGGTCCATGTTGCTCATCTGTTCCCTTTATTTTTGTTCTGTGTCGTACTTATTTGATGTGTTTGTATCTTTGTGTTTGTGACGTTGGCATTGTCTTTAGATTAATCTTTTGTAGACTGACGGTTCGATTTTTACTTCCTGTTTGTCATCTTATTTTGCGGTTGACCTTAGTATTCCCCTAGAGCGCCTACCTATTGTAGAATTAATTTCTTTTTTTAAATGCGTGTGCCCGATCAATTTTTCGATTTTCAGCTCTATTGGTATTTGGTTTTTTGTTGTCCAAAGTTCGTCCAAATGTCTTCTTAAAGTCTTAAAGTTACTCTGGAAAACCTGTTGTTGTTTTTGCCGTGTTTTGCAGCCATTAAAGAGAACTCTTTTCAAGTATATGATTTGTATTTCAATAGCCTATTAAGCTTGTAATAAATGTTTCCAGCTTCCGAGAATGATAATTTCTATCATTTTAATTAAAAGCAGTTCTTGTATTCTGAATAATGCCTTTATTTCAATCTCTGATGTAAATAATCACAAGCTTAAATTGATGAACAAAATTAAAACTGCACCTTTAAAATAATTAGAGTAAAAAGACATGTAGGCGTCAATTTCATTGGTTCACCAATGGAAGAAATAAATTTCAAATTCTAGTATTTCATTATTTATGTTAATGTTAATTGTTATCTTTGTAAATTGCTGAATTATCGTCGTTCTGTTATTTATTGCTTCACAAAATTTACATAAAACATGAAATTTCAATCAAAAAGACTACCTTGCATGAGTATATACATACACACTATCAGAACAACTCTTGCAAAACAGCTCTGTGGAAAAAAAATCAAAATTAGACAAAGTAAAATTTCATGCTTTAAAAGCAGTACGAATAAAATGGTTCAAAGATGTATTTCCAAATAAGCAAAGTAAAGCAAAAAATAAAAAAAGTTCCAAAGGTACCATAACACTTTGACTGTGCACACTTTTTGAAGGTCAAGGCAACATCAACTGATGCAAGAGAAATTTGAAAAGGATCCTTATAGCAAGGAAATGTTACATGCAAAGGAGGCAATAAATTTAACTTAATATGTACCCCAAATTTCTAGGCTGGGATGTATATTGAACATGTCCACTGTTTTGAATAATAAAAGTTGTCCACGTGCCTTATCACTGCCCTAAGGACATAAAAGTATTGGTCAAGTTTTGATTTTAATATACATGGCCTAATCACGTTCACTATCCTCCATATAAGCAAGGATGGAGAATTGATAATGAAGGATATGAAATATTTTCTCCTGCCTAAGTTATCTTAGTCATGCTGTTGAAGTCGAGAAATATGTTCGGTATACAATATATTTCCTCATTAATTGATAAGAATACGTTTTAATATTTACTGCTTTCGATATCCTTTTTCGTTTTTCTCGATGTTAGATAATTTGCCATCTTCTGTTCATCAAATGTGAAAAGCAGATTATCTGCTAAAGAGGAAATAAAGCAAGGAATGATGCTGCAAAATCAAAACAGACAAAACTTTTAACAATGATAACGTAAAAAGTGACAGAATGTTTGAGACTTTCGGACACAGAAAGTGTCTTCGCCACAGTAAAATATCGAGGTACATTGCAAGAATTTATTGCTCTGTATGAAAGAACGGTACGAAGTTTTTTTTGCTTCGGAAACGATTTGTGAAAGAATAATAAGAGTAAGAAAGTAGACTAGAAATGGATACATAATTCACATTACCAATTGCTCTGTATCATTAAGACTGATAGACGAATATAGCAATTTTCTCGTGACTTCTTATTTGCCAAAATTGAACAAAATTATTATATTCAAAGATGTCCATTAACAATAAATTTCCAAAGCTCTACTGCAATATTTCTTCAACTCTAATTGATTATAAACGATCCATAGTTGTATTGCTCTAAATGTTCACTTCACTTATTTTATTTCATCAGAGACTATTCAGTTATAGTATACTTGAAATAAGAGGTTTTGCTGTTTTAATTACTAAGATTACGAATGACATTGGAGGGTCAGATAGAAGGTACGTCATAACGATGTTTACTTTCATTGATTGCAGATCAATATATAATTGTTGATATAAACACAACAAACTTCTCATTGGAATCACAGACAACCTACAGTTAAGGGTACAAGTGTTATTTAAACTAAAGAAATATCTGCTTGCAAGCACTTGTTATCATATAAATCGGATATATAATTAGTTTGGATTCTATTTTGTGGAATAAAGGATATATTATACATTGGTAAAAGTGAGTATAATTACCATTTTAATCACATTTAAGTGTCTAAAAAAGGTATTATACAAATTTTACTGTAAATTTTCACAAATGGAAGTGCAACTCTTAAAAAAATAAAACTAACTAAGCAAACGAAGAAAACCCCATGAAGGATAATAAAAATGATATAATAAAAACACCGAAAAACAGACCAGATATGAAAAGAAGGAATAATGAATACAAAGAATTAAATCAGTACTGTTTTACACTATAAGCACTCAGCGTAGCAATAAGGATAAGTTGAGACGCAGGTGTAATCACACTTCCTCAACAATCGATAATTAAGATAATTAAGGTTTTGGAGATTTATGGGTCCATAACAGGGATTAATTATTCAATTTGATCGATTTCTGTAAAATATAGTTGTCATATCCATGAAATATGTCAAAAATATTATATGTTATTCGGGAATCTTTACAGGGAATATGAACCCATATCCCCTGTGAAGCCCGAATAACTTTTATATTCTGCTAGAAGTGCTATATCTTTTTTAATAAATGTGTTTAAAAATTGTGATTTTGCTACCACGGGGATACGGTCTCATATCCCCTGTCAAGGTAACCAATCAAATTGCAGGATTTACCTGGATATTTCACTTCAGCAGAATATATTAATAGATACAGAAAAACAATACTCTTATTTATTTTGATACAGTCATTTAAGGAATCGTTGAAAATTTGAAATTTTCATAATAACAAAGTTGAAAAAGAAAAGGCGTAATGTTCTTAAATGTTAAATGTCTCATCAGTCAAAAATCATATTCAGAAATAAATCACAACATTCCTATGTTACTGTAGGTTAGTTTCTGCGCATTTCGACAACAATGTCTATTTGGTGCAGATCAAATCAAGATAATTTGAAATCGAAAAAAAAATGAAAAATTAATGCAAATGAATTACATATGACGGAAAAATGCCTAAGTTCTCTAAGCCATCAGCTCAGTTTCCAGAACAAACTAAGGAGTACCTCCTTGTGAATAAATTTGGTTTTGCTGATTATAAGTTTGTATTGGAATTTAGGTCTTGTAAGTTGGAAATTTGTACTAGTTTCTAGATTACAAAAAAACGCGTATTATTTCATATCAATAATACTCAAATCAAAAGGGAAAGTCAAATAATGTTTTAAACTGTTGTAGAGCAAACACTATGTGTAGCTGAAGTATCTATGAGCCAGATAATTCTTTATTATGAGTTGGGTCAGAAACCTGAAGAAACCAACGGTGGTGAAAAGAACAAAATTTCCAAGCAGGGAATTCTCCTTTTTTTAAGCAGAGATCGTTTGATTAAAAATAAAATTAACAGGAAAGTTTTGACGTTGCCGAAAGTATTTTGTCTATTTTGTGCATCTTCAAAGAAATTTCTTTCATTTGATATGATCAGGGATGTAGATATGATATGATATACTAGTAACAGTTATAATAATTGTGAGTGTGAGCTGACAATTTGTCACTCCTCGAAAAGTAAGGTAACCCTTGTTTTACTCTAGTTGACATACGTCGAAATATATATAAATGTGCAAACAACCGAACTATTCTTTATACATCTTTTTGTTTGGATTATTCCATATTAATATATTAACAAATATGAATATTTATAACAAAATATAAACGTTTGATACCAGTCTTTTATTTATTACTTATTTCTTAAAAACGCAACATCAACAAATACAAAAAAGTACATTACATTACATAAATGTAAAGTAGCTGAGAGCTTTAATGTGTCCCATAACGAAACTTGAATATCGTTTTCCTGTGTATGCAAGGCAAAACAAACCTTGATATTGTTTTTATCAAAGACTTGATGAAATAAACGTTAAAATCAGACGGAATTGATATTTGTTTGAAGTTATAATGTCAGAAGCAGTGATCAAGGATTCATAAACTAGCAGCACAATAAAACTTAAATTACACGTACTTTTATATTCACAAGTAAAGTATTACAAATGGATTGAACCATACACATACAGCTCATTAAAATTATTGTAGTTGTAGTTAACATGTGTTATGGTCTCATGTTTATTTACTCCATATCCTTTCGTAAAATACATGGTACAACAAGTGCTTCTAAGTGGTAATATATTAGAGTAGAAATTCCGATATGCAAAAGAGACATGACATCAGTAGTTGTTATTTAATCAATTATCGAAATAAAAGTTAATTTCCATGGAAATGAAAAATGAAAACGATGTCAATAAACAGCTACATGTAGCTAGATTTCCCGAAAACAATAAGCCATATATCCACAAACCAAGTCAACAATTACCTATATTATAATATACCCCAACATCAGTTAGGTTGATACCGACTTACCACGTCACGTGTCAAACATTACTTCTATACGGACATGCCAAATATAATAAAATAAATAACAAGAAACATCTATAATGGCTGTAAATTACAATTTCTTGCTACAATCTGCCATGGAACTACATAGGAAAGCACAAATAAGACAAAAGACAAACGTAAACAATGATGGGAGAATGAGAGGCCAGTACGTCCGGACAACTGGATTTGGTACTGGCAATAGCAAAAGCCAGCGTCAGGTTTAAACCGGTTTATGGATACCCAAACATCCTCCTTATCTATCCCGTTTCCCTATAGTATAATAAACATACGAATAAAACCCAATACAGGTAGGCAACTATTTCTAAGACACCAATTTTAAAATGAAAGAATATGACCATACGTATAAATATGAAGGATGGGCCAAGGGTTGCTCGCCGCTAAAATGCCGACGCGCTCAAATAGACTAGTCTGCTTGTAAACCACTGTCGCACTACAAAAGAGAAATAAAACTCAAAACTTCCCCAAAGGTTTTGGTCAAGACTCATCATATATTATCGGCAGTATCAGTGAGAGGCCAGTAAGTGTGTCGCTGGATCTCAAAAGCTAATTTAACGGATGGAAGCAGAAAATCTTGTCGATATCTTTTATTACGTAAAGAATGGAAGTTAAGTGAAAGTTTTGCTGGATTTTTAATCAGTTTCTGGCATTTTTAACAACATTTTCATAATAACGAGGATTTGAAATGCCCTAAGTGATGATCTGTTTGCGAGTAACGCCATACTAAGATATCAAATAGTCTTGTCTATTATAAAACTTTTTGAATGTATTCGACAAGTTAAGAAATCTATAACCCTGTTGTAAAAGTTTAGCCGTGATTGTTAGGCTTTGTTCATTAAAATCTTCAAGGGTAGAACAAACGCGTACAAAATATTCTCCCCACAAATTCTTTCTGGTACAGCTGCGATCTGAAACAGACTTGATTATGTTTTCTCCGCTTTGAAACAAAACACTAATTCGGATCTCTTGGAATTAATTGTCTGAGTCTTGTTCTGTGTTTTTTTTTACTTTTCTGATATTTTATTACGGCCAGTGTTGTAAAATTTTTTCGACGTCTAGGTGAGATATAGGCTTCGTTGTCTTGTTTTTGTTTCGACATTTCTGTCATAGGTAGGCAGTGTTGTAATATTTTTTTATGCGACACCTTTGTGGGAGTAGGCAGCATGTTATACTTTTGTTTTGTCATCACTGGGAGAGATAGGGTGCATAGTTATATTTTTTTGAAATCTCTGTGATGGGTAGGCAGTATTTTTATATTTTTGTTTCGACAACTCGGCCAGAAGTTAAGGCTGCACTGTAATATCTTTGTTTTGACATGTGGGTCAAAATTAGGCTGTATTGTTAAATTTAGTCATAGTAGAACTTCGATGGCTCGAACTGCAATAACTCAACACCATGGATACCTCGAACCATCTTTGTGGTCCTTTTGTTCAAGTTCAAACATAGTTTGACCTCGATATCTCGAACACCCCTGTGGCTCAAACTGTTTTCCTTAGTCCATGGGTTTTCGAGGCATTGAAGTTAGACTGTATTTTGAAATCTCGTCAGAAGTAGATAGCAACGATATATTTATGTTTTTAAATCTCTCGCTGAGAGTTAGACAATTTTTTTTCTGTTTCAACATCTCGTTTGACTTTTTTTCCCGACATCTCGGTCAAAGTAGAGCAGAATTGTTATATTTTTGTTTTGATAGGTCGTTCACAAGTAGTCAGCATTGTTATATTTTTTGGTGTAACGCCTCGACAATCTGATCACGTTCATGGCTAATCAGCACTGGATTAAGTCTTCACTGCACATCAAGTACGAAAGGGAACCAAAATTTACTTTGCTTGCGATTATTTGTAATAATAGTATATTAGTGTATAATGAACCCTTGTATTAATATAACATATCTTGCTGCCAAAAGACAATAAGAAACGTTTAATTATCTACAAATGTGACGTAATTAACACTGCAGGATATCCGTAATCAATAGTTAATTGTTTCAAAAACCACACACTGTGATAATGATTACTTTTGTCACGATGTGCATTGAAGATGTGTTGAATATATAATAAAAAAGTTTTTGTTCTCTGATAGTGTATCAGTATTGCTAATTGCAGTTCTAACAGATCCTTTGGTAAATTTATTTCCAACAAAACGTACAAATTCAGCAGGGATTTTTCGATATTTTTTGCTCCTAAATATTTTCAGTATCAATATGATCATTGTCAATAATGTATATCTCGAATGTAAAAGGGCCAGTCACTAATAAATACAATCCATTCATTTTGTTTTATACCTGTATGCAAAAGCATGATTACTAATTCAAAAGCAGCTAACCTTTTTTACAATGTAAGTTTCATTACTGTAGTGCATTCACATTTATATCTGTAATAAGTTTGTCATTGGCAAATAAAATAATATTAATATGTTGACATTATGTCAAAGATGTTGTCTTGAAGCTTGTTTGATTTCCTTAATATAGCGAAAGCAAATTTAAATTTTATGCAAAAAATTTTACAACATATACAAATAAAACATAAAATATATAATTAATAGAAATAAATATTTATTTCATCATTACGATTCACACTACGTTGAGTTTATAGTATCTAAATGGGCGAAGGGCATTTTAGCGAAAATGATTTTGATCGTGAAGGACATCTTAGCGAGAGAAATGTGTACATTTTAGCAAATTAAAAGTAAGTTACTTGTAAAATATTTTTGGACAATTTAGCGAATCATATAATACTGAAATTAATAGATATGTATAAAAAAATACACATGTATTTAAAAATAGGTGTATTATACAGAGGCTGGAAAGAGTTTTGATGACGATTTAATGCGTGTTGGAATTCACAACGAGCTTGTTTCAAATAACTAAATACCGAAGTTTCTGTGAATTTGAAAAGTACCATAATGAAGAAAGTCCAAGGGATAAGTTTTTAAACATCTTTGAGATTATGGTTTTCCAAACGTTTAGATTTTATCTGCACTGAAGAGATATAAGTTGTCGAAATGCGCATATGCAGAAAGTAAATTTACAGTAATTTCGGTATTTAGTTATTTTAGAGGCCTTGTTTTCAAGTACCAGACAAAAACCGAGGTATAAAGCCTAACTGTATAACATTTGTTGTGCTGATATTGTGCTTTGGATTTATTGTATTTTCTTAAATTTTATTAATCTGTTGAACTAGTAATTCATTTTAAAATGCTCATCATTTAAATAAACGTATTAAAAATTATCCGGATCAAAATCTTTCTTCCACCCCCCCCCCAGTAGGGAGCAAAATGCAAAGCACAGAAAACAGAGGATGGAGGAGGCATTGACAATATATCTGTCGCTAAAATGTCCATCCATTCTTTCCGATTTTGCTAAAATGTCCTTTCAAAGTTTCGCTAAAATGTACATATTTTTGTCGCTAAAACGCCCACGTTTTTTTCGCTCAAATGTACACCCATTTCGCTCAAATGTACACCCATTTCGCTATAATGTCCATCGACGATCTAAAAAAAAGCAACAGTTGGTAGCAAAATGTCTAATACAAATGAAGACCAGGAAGTTGGTCTGTAATTAATCATTACTAATAATAACAATGGTTGTCTGTAAAGCTGGTCTGTAACATCTGTTTTGCAATAGGGTGGATTTGTATTTTAATTGGGCGGAAATAGTTTTTCAATTGGGCGTAAATAGTTTTTCAATTGGGCAGAAAATAATTTGCAGTTGGGCGGATTTAATTTTTTCAAGTAGGCGGATTACGTGTGATATGCCTGTAAAAATATTAAATGAAACAATTGTACACTTAGCAAGGCAGAATAGTGGATCTTTGTGGTTATATCCATGCACAGTTTTATATGTTTTTTTCAGCAATTTGATATTTTTGCTGTTTTACGTAACTATATTTCTTCAGAAATTAAGTTGAAAAATTATTAAATAAAGGGGATATCTTTACTACATCTTACATGTTCAATATTAACTTTGCCTCTTTCTGTTATTGTTATGTTGTCCCTTTTGACACTTAACCAAGTGTAGGGTAAACCTCGTTCAGATTTCAAAATAGTAGATGGGATCATACCAAAAAAGCCAGAGAGCGCAAAATAAACAAAATAACAAAAGGCATGTAGAATTTTACCGATGATTAGGCTCAACTCTGAAATACCGGGAAGTGACCAAGAAAATGTTCTTGATATTTTTTTCCCTTCTTTTTCAAATTTACTTTATTTCAATTCCTGTTTTACTTGTAAAGCCTCTCCGCTCAATTGCAAAACTAAAAAACGCTCAATTGAAAATACTGGAAATTTGAAAATCCGCCCAATTGAAATGCGTCCCATCTGTCATATGAAATGTTCTTCCTGAATTAACAATGAAAGGATATGGAGTAAATATACATGATACAAAGTCTCCACATTATCAAACCAAGCAATGGAACAATGCTCTTATTGTTGATCTTCTTCTTGAAGTCAGGACAAATAGGAAAAAAGACATCAATTAACAATAATATTGAAACAAAAAATAAGTATTTTTTACTTTAATTGAAACTTATTATGTAAGAGATCTTGAAAGACTCACTAAAAAGTGTCTAAGCAACGTATTCATGTTTTCCTTTAGTTTCCTAATTGAAGGTAGACAGCAATTCATCTTCCTCTATGGTTTGTAATGGTTTGATTTTTTCTGGTTTTTGAACACTAAGGCCCCAATATTAAAGAATTTAGACGAGGTCGGATCAGGTTGTGATGGATATGAATTTTTTGTACGTACAAGTATTTTCCAACATCAATTTGTCGCTGATTTAGATTCAACTGAGTCTCTTTTTTATATATTTTTAATTTGTTTGATATGAACCAAATGATGAGTAAAAAAGAAACACATCTTCGGATTGTTCCTAGAGGGGACAAAACAGTACTTTTCCAATACTAATTAAAATTCTATTTTTATTGTGCCTAAGGTATTTTATTTTAAAAACAAGCAATTATCATCAACGGAGACCTTTCGATAAAAATTATCGTGTTCTATAGACAAAAAAATGTGTACACCCATTATACTTAGCATTATACTGAGAAGTGACACATGGCTTCTTGATTAAGCGGTGCCCAGTTACAACGGTATTCACAATGTTTTGACAATAGGTCTCTTAAACTTCTGGTAAACCTACGTTGGGTAGAATCATGACCTTTTCATATAAATTTACTGTAACTTTGGTATTTACTTATTTATCAACCAGAGCTCCAGATGAGGATTGACCAATTGGGTAATTTCACTCTCACTTTAGTAAATCAATTGGGTCATAAACATTTTCCCAGGTAAAGCCAAATATGTTCACCCCTTATAGTTAAAATGAATTGGATTCTCCACCCCTCAGAGCTGCAGTATAGTTTTTTTATTAGATAATAAAAATTACATTTATGATTATCATTAGATTATCATTGTCATCACCTATCAAAAGCTATTGGGTGTAAACATAAATAATTGAAAAAGGTCAAATAACTAAATACCGAAGTCATTGTGAATTTACTTTCTGCATATGCGCATTTCGACAACTTATGTCTCATCAGTGCAGATAAAATCTAAACGGTTGGAAGACCATAAACTCAAAGAT
>MJUU01054787.1:5305-29169 GCA_002080025.1 Modiolus philippinarum | reverse complement strand
TATCAAGCGATCCTAGTGATAACGTCATTGTTAGGTAGCAGGACTTTTCGGCCATGGGGAGGATCATATCGTCAATTTTATCCATCTTTTTTTCTACTTAGTTGTTTTGATTGATTTTTTTACGCATAGTGAGCAATATTTCAGCTAAGTAAGGAGGAAAACAAGCTAACCAATTGAAAAAGTCACAAGTAATAGAAGAAAGATATACAGGAGGAATGGGCAACTTGAGCAACAAGTTTTAACTGAGACTTGAAAATAAGGAAATGGGTAGGGGAGTAACTTTGGTATTTAGTCATTTCATACGACCCTTATTGTGTATGCTCTTGCTCCAGAAATAAAGAGGTCTTTATACTGCATCTGGTGAGGTTTTTCTCCACACCGTTTGTCGGTTAGGCGTTTCATATTATAACCTGTCCATACCACTGCCACTTGAAAGTAGGAGAAATGGGAAGGGGACAGGAAGTTAAGTCTTCCATGCGACCCTTAATGAGTCTACTCTCCTACGAGATATTTATGAGGGGTCAAAGTAATCAATTCAAATAAAATATAAGTAACAGAAGAGACTTTAAGAACGTAAATTAGCCTTCTATATGTCCCCTCCCCCAATGGGTCTTCTATTATACGAGAAATATAGAATTGGTTTTATACTTCAAAGAAAGTCGGGTTTTTTCTACAAAAGTGTGTGTTCAGACTTTCCTTTGCAGAGACTGTCTTCAGTGCATTTACTCCATATCCTTTCATAGTTTATTTTTGTATTAAGATCCGACTACCCCAGATAGACAGGGATTTCCCCTTTTAATCACCTGCGAATGCGCCTGGTAGGATTGTTTTGAAAGAGACTCTTATCAACGTTGCGCTTTATCCGTAAGAAGCTTCCTTCGTTTAACTCTGATTGCCAAATTTCGGAAATAGACCTTATGTTTTATTTCCAGTTTTATGAATAAACTGTATATTTACAATGGGAATTCGAAGTGCGTATTTTTACTTTAAATCGATAGAAAATACATGAAATTCGTAGTGGAACACGCCTCTGCAGTCCATTTCCTCTCGAAATTATTCTACTGTTACCCGGAACCAAAGGATCGAACGACAGGGACACGTTCAATTTACCGGTTTTGCTAAAACCACGAAGAGTAGGCTAACGCGATCTATCACAAGTTCTGACGCGACAATTGGGTGAAAATACTCAACTCACTCTCCATGACAGAACTGGGTGAAAACTCATTGTTGCAGAAATATTTGGGTTATGTCATTTTAAATTGAGTTATTAGCCGCATGCCAAAAAAAAGAGAATAAATTGGGTTTTCATTGATTTTAATTGCGTAATCAAGCAAAAACGCAGCTTATCTGTTGCTCTGATCAACCCTGGATAGGTGCATCTGCAGGTTAATATCTATACATATTCAACAAACAAGTAGTCTTGTATTTCAGTACTAGTCCGTAATAGCGATTTTTTCAGGTAACTTGCATCTTAAAGGAGTATCATACAATGCTTTTTTACTATCAGTAATGTGTTTACTATAAGCTTTTCTACACATTTCTGTTATTTATCTTACAATTGTCTCGATTTGGTCAAGACACAGGATATATCTTGTTGCAATGGCCACCTGTAAAAACTACTTAACAGTAACTTCGGTATCCGTTTATTCGTTCAATAGTTTAGCATTTGAAAAATAGCTACACGTATTAAAATCATGTGTTGCTTTCAATAAAAAAAAAGATATAATTAACTAACGTGAACAAGAATCGGAATCATGCTTGATCCCCTAAAAAGGTAATCAGTCGAAAATACTTAATAAAAGTAATGTAGAAAATGGTGGTTATTGATTAGACAAAATAATTTAAAATGGAAAATGTAGGTCTCAATTTCATCTCTGACTGGTGTTGTTTTCTGTAAAGATATCCCAATTTAACACGCTGGAAGACACAACAATGGCTGGATATGATATCAGTTTTATGTGTTTGCCATTCCAACTCCAAAGGTAAATGTAATTAATCACATTTCTTCAACATAATTTTTGTTGATGCCTATTTGTCAAGAAATAGCCAAGTAATATTTTTATAATTTATAATTGAAGTTATGTAAATATCATATGCACGTTTTGTTTTTATATATTTCTTAATTGTTATTAAAGCGAAAACTGGAAAACGCGAAATGAATTTCACTTCATGCTTTCGCGTTTTCGCCTTCTCGATTTCGCGTTTTTGCATTTTCGCGTTTTCGCCTTCACGATTTCGCCTTCTCGATTTCGCGTTTTCGCTTTGTGGAAAGTGAAAGGAGAAAACGCGAAAACACCATAAAGGATACCAAATACCGAAGTTACCTAAAATTTACTTTTTGCATAACTTTTCTTTCTTTAGTGCAGATACAAATATAACATCCAGAAATCGAAAGATATAAGAAAGCTTATAGTAAATTTTCAAAAGGATCTATATTTAAAGTTAAAATCAGCTAATGATAGACGTTTACATGAGGGAGATACTCCATACCTTTAACAAAATTTGTCTAATTCAGATATTGTAAGTGTCTGAACAAAATATAAACTAAGAAATAATAAAACAATGGCAGATGAACAAGATGGTTAGTACATATATATCTATAGCCTGCTGGTAGCAAGTTGACAGGGGATGTCGCCAGGTTATATTTATGTGTATACTTTCTGCAGACTTTCGCATGAAGAAACTTCATAGGTAAGAGTTGATATCCTACATGCCATTTCTCTCCATTTAAGAAATAAAACTTCCGGTGCTACACTCCTCTTCCATGGAGTTTTACCAGGCCATCTTAACCAATCCCTGTGGTACCATAGGAGAAATTAAGGGCATATCCAACAGTTTCTTGTTATATCGTCATTTTGACAATTTTCTGATATATTATGAAACAAGTAGAGAGGATTCCAAAAATGACAAGAAAATAATGGGTCACCGATCTTGTTTCCAAAGAAATCGAGGTAAAACATTGGCTATTTTGCGTTTTTCCAAGAAAAAACAAGTTATAGTTTGAAAAATAATGGATAAAATAATTTCAATCTCATTTACACCAAAGTAACAGAAGAACAAAGTCAAGGTTTTAAAGACTTTCAGAAAAAATAAGTTTATATGAGAAAGTATGTTCTATTCCTCTAAATCAATGAAGATGTAGCCCTTATTATGGTAAAAGTGACATAAAATGTCCCCATTACAAATTCAATTTTACAATATTTTACAGACTTCTCATATTGTCGATTTTATGAAATTTTGATATCATGTAATTCTTACAATATGCTACTCAAAAATCTAAAAAAACTACATAGGTCACCGAGTTCGTTTCCGAGTAAATCATTGAAATATGCAACTTTTAACAAATCTCCCATCGGTATCCGCCAAAATTTAACTTTCTTCGCTTACAATGGGTATTACTTTGTGACGTTACATTTATCAACGTTATATTCCCGGAAAACATTGCCTTCTTTTGTGTTTGGTATTTTCTCCCCTGAAACTATTGGATATGCCCTTAATCCTAAATATAGCTCACGTCCATTGTTGGGACCAACGTGTCCCGTCTTCATTATATGAGAAAGTATGTAAGTGGCATAAAATGTCCCCATTACTAATTCAATTTTACAATATTTTACAGACTTCTCATATTGTCGATTTTATGAAATTTTGATATCATGTAATTCTTACAATATGATACTCAAAAATCTCAAAAACCACATAGGTCACCGAGTTCGTTTCCGAGTAAATCACTGAAATATGCAACTTTTAACAAATCTCCCATCGGTATCCGCCAAAATTTAACTTTCTTCGCTTACAATTGGAATTACTTTGTGACCTTACATTTATCAACGTTATATTCCCGGAAAACATTGCCTTCTTTTGTGTTTGGTATTTTCTCCCCTGAAACTATTGGATATGCCCTTAATCCTAAATATAGTTCACGTCCATTATTGGGACCAACGTGTCCCGTCTTCATTATATGAGAAAGTATGTTCTTTTCCTCTAAATCAATGAAGATGTAGCCCTTATTATGGTAAAAGTGGAATAAAATGTCCCCATTACTAATTCAATTTTACAATATTTTACAGACTTCTCATATTGTCGATTTTATGAAATTTTGATATCATGTAATTCTTACAATAATCTCAAAAAACCACATAGGTCACCGAATTCGTTTCCGAGTAAATCATTGAAATATGCAACTTTTAACAAATCTCCCATCGGTATCCGCCAAAATTTAACTTTCTTCGCTTACAATGGGTATTACTTTGTGACCTTACATTTATCAACGTTATATTCCCGGAAAACATTGCCTTCTTTTGTGTTTGGTATTTTCTCCCCTGAAACTATTGGATATGCCCTTAATCCTAAATATAGCTCACGTCCATTATTGGGACTAACGTGTCCCGTCTTCATTATATGAGAAAGTATGTTCTTTTCCTCTAAATCAATGAAGATGTAGCCCTTATTATGGTAAAAGTGGAATAAAATGTCCCCATTACTAATTCAATTTTACAATATTTTACAGACTTCTCATATTGTCGATTTTATGAAATTTTGATATCATGTAATTCTTACAATAATCTCAAAAAACCACATAGGTCACCGAATTCGTTTCCGAGTAAATCATTGAAATATGCAACTTTTAACAAATCTCCCATCGGTATCCGCCAAAATTTAACTTTCTTCGCTTACAATGGGTATTACTTTGTGACGTTGCATTTATCAACGTTATATTCCCGGAAAACATTGCCTTCTTTTGTGTTTGGTATTTTCTCCCCTGAAATTATTGGATATGCCCTTAATCCTAAATATAGCTCACGTCCATTGTTGGAACCAACGTGTCCCGTCTTCATTATATGAGAAAGTATGTTCTTTTCCTCTAAATCAATGAAGATGTAGCCCTTATTATGGTAAAAGCGGCATTAAATGTCCCCATTTCTAATTCAATTTTACAATATTTTACAGACTTCTCATATTGTCGATTTTATGAAATTTTGATATCATGTAATTCTTACAATATGCTACTCAAAAATCTCAAAAAACCACATAGGTCACCGAGTTCGTTTCCGAGTAAATCATTGAAATATGCAACTTTTAACAAATCTCCCATCGGTATCCGCCAAAATTTAACTTTCTTCGCTTACAATGGGTATTACTTTGTGACGTTACATTTATCAACGTTATATTCCCGGAAAACATTGCCTTCTTTTGTGTTTGGTATTTTCTCCCCCTGAAACTATTGGATATGCCCTTAATCCTAAATATAGCTCACGTCCATTGTTGGGACCAACGTGTCCCGTCTTCATTATATGAGAAAGTATGTTAGTGGCATAAAATGTCCCCATTACTAATTCAATTTTACAATATTTTACAGACTTCTCATATTGTCGATTTTATGAAATTTTGATATCATGTAATTCTTACAATATGCTACTCAAAAATCTCAAAAAAACCACATAGGTCACCGAGTTCGTTTCCGAGTAAATCATTGAAATATACAACTTTTAACAAATCTCCCATCGGTATCCGCCAAAATTTAACTTTGTTCGCTTACAATGGGTATTCATTTATCAACGTTATATTCCCGGAAAACATTGCCTTCTTTTGTGTTTGGTATTTTCTCCCCTGAAATTATTGGATATGCCCTTAATCCTTAATATCGCTCACGTCAATTGTTGGGACCAACGTGTCCCGTCTTCATCTTGCCACTTCCCGCAAAATAAGTATTTAGTTTGATGGCCCAAGGTTCGTCTCAAAACATGGCAAACGTTTTGGTTGAATCTCTTTGACTTGTGCGAGGGATGTATGCTGTCTATACATTTCAGTTATGATGATCCTTTTCTTTGGAGAATATCTCATATGGATACACTATCATAGATTCAAACTGAGGTATTTTATTTTTTGTTACTTCCAATTGTTATTCTGACCATTCAGTTTATAATGCCCAGATATATTTATTTTATTATGCAAAGTTTTCTTGCAGTTGACCCAATTAGTGTTCCATGATTGTCTTCAATGAGTTTTTTGTCGAACAATGGATAAAAGCGGCTGTCCGCATATTTTGCCAGTTAATAGTCTTTTGTCGAACATTGGATAACAGCGGTTGTCCGCATACTTTGTCCGTTAATAGTCTTTTGTCGAACCATGGATAACAGCGGTTGTCCGCATACTTTGCCAGTTAATAGTCTTTTGTCGAACAATGGATAACAGCGGGTGTCCGCATACTTTGCCAGTTAATAGTCTTTTGTCGAACAATGGATAACAGCGGGTGTCCGCATACTTTGCCAGTTAATAGTCTTTTGTCGAATAATGGATAACAGCGGGTGTCCGCATACTTTGCCAGTTAATAATATGTGTGTTGAAGATCTCGCATCAATGGGAAATATAGAACATGGATGTAGAGTTGCTTGTTAATTAGCAATGCATTCAGCTGAAACCGGTGCTAGGGTCGTCTTAAAACTTACTAAGAGGAGGGAGCAAAGGTCATTGATGAAGGCATCATGGTGACTTCAGGATGAAGAAGAAAGATTTAAGCGTTGTTCCATTGCTAGTTTTTACTATGTTTTGTACAGAATTGGCCTGATGTGCACTTACTCCATTACTATGTTTTGTATAGAATTTGCCTGATGTGCACTTACTCTATTACTATGTTTTGTACACAATTGGCCTGAAGTGCACTTACTCCATTACTATGTTTTGTATAGAATTTGCCTGATGTACACTTACTCCATTACTATGATTTGTACAGAATTTGCCTGATGTACACTTACTCCATTACTATGTTTTGTACAGAATTTGCCTGATGTACACTTACTCCATTACTATGTTTTGTACAGAATTTGCCTCCATATCCTTTCATTGTATTTTTAACTTTTTTGGAAAACCGGTTGTTTTCCGTGTTTTGCAGCCATTCAGGAGAACTATTTCTATGCTAAATGCATGAATTTTGATAGCCTTATCAAGTTTTTAAGAAATGTTTCCAGCATTCCAGATATTTTCCATTATTTTAATTAAAAGCAGTTTATGTTTTGTGAATACATTCATTTCTGATGTTAATAATCACAAGCTTAAATTGGTAAAAAATTATACTGCACCTTTAAAATAAAGTAAAAGGACATGTGGGCGTCAATTTTATTGGTTCATCAATGGAATAAATAAATTTCAAATTCTTTGTTTATCATTTTTCATGTTAATTGTTATCTCTGGAAATCCCTAAATTGCCTTTGTTCTGCTTAATTGTTTCACAAAATCAACAAAAACATTAAGTTAAATCAATACGGCGCCCTTGCATGAATATGCATATACACACTGTCAGAATAAGTGATGCAAAACAATTTTGATGGGAAAAGGACAAAGTGAAATGTTCATGCTTTTCAAAGTGGCACCAATAAAAAGGCTGTAAAAAGTTCCAAATTGTGACTGTGGAGATTTTTTTCGAAGGTCTAGGAAACATGATATGATGCATAAAGGGCAGAATACTTAATGTCATAAAATATTCCATTCAAAAATGGCATTGTACTAATGGCGAGAAAATATTACATGCATAAGAGTTGAAAATTTCAACTTAACAAATGCCCCAAATTTCTAGCGTTGTTTGTTTGTTGAACGTGTCCAATATCCAAAATAATACAAGTTATCCAATTGCAAAAGTATGGAGCAATTGTCAAGTTTTGATTATGGTAAATACATTCAGTATCTTTCATATTTGCTAGAGGGAAAAATGGATAAAGAAGGATTCAGAAAATTTTTTTCTTCTGGTACATTTCTGTTTATCATGCCGTTGAAAGCGGGAATTGTCACAAATATAGCACGTTCATCTCAAGGATTAACTAAAGGAAAGCGGAAAATGTCACAAATATAGCACGTTCATCTCAAGGAACGGTCAAGCGAGTGACAAAAGAGATTTAATTTCACACCCCAAGCCGACGCTCGCAAGTACTGACCGCAGTTGATAATATATATATATCAATTGATTGAAAGCGCTACCCGGAGAAGATTTTAAATTTGATTGGATAGTTTTATTATTATGCAACCAATCAAATGTAAAATCTTATCCTATATCCTATCTTATTTTTGTTCATCATTTAATTTGAAAGGCAGATAAACTACTAAAGAGAAAATAAAGCACGCAATGATTCTGCAAAATCGAGAGACAAAACTTTCCGCTATACAATAGGGAAATAAAGGTTTGAGACTCTCGCAGAGAGAGACGTTGTGACAGACATTTATCCAGATACATCACAACAATTTATTACATTGTCTGTAGCACAACCGTACAAAGGTTTCCATCTGAAGAACATACAACGAATATTAAGATTTGGAAACAACGGCAGTAGAATACCGAAGGAACAAGGGAAGCGATGACTACAAAAATCGAAGTCCAAAGACATGGCAGAAACGGTAACAGATAAAAACAAAGACAAAACAAGGACGTGAGACAGCTACAATGCACGGAAATAAAAAGATAACATTAAGAACTAAGGCACTCAAAGTGGAATGCAAACGGATACAGATTCGCAGTACCAACTGTATTTCGTTAAATATCATAACATTATACAATCTGGTTGTTTTGCCGGCGCAAAGGATGAAAGCAGATATACCAGCTCGCATAATGCGTGCAGGTCGAATGGTCCTTTCTCTAGCGACTTACCAATTTTTTGTATCAATTGCTCATTTAAATCTTTATTTTTAGAAATTCGATAATAAAATTAAATTTGAATTGAAATAGAAAATTTGATAGCAATCGGGTCAGGAATCCAAAGAAAGAGATCGAATGTAAATAAGAGATGTAAAGGGCAAGCAAGATCGTGAACAGAATGTGAAAACAATGGGAACGGCGTTGAAATCAGATTTAGCAAGTTGAAGTCTTGGATATAAAACATAAAAAGTAATTTAGATTGAAGGATGAGCAAAGCTTTCTTTAGACACAAGACAGAAAACGCAGGATAAATAAACATTAAACTGTTTCAGAAAAGGCCAAGTCATCCAAACTTCAAATTGCTGGTGAACGTTTTAAATGTTTTTGGTCTTTGGTTTTCGGCTCCTGGTAATACTGTTCGGTAATATTATTATTACCCTTATTCACCAACGTTTCTTTGTCTCTTTCACTTATATTTATTCAATAAAATCAGAAAATTGTGCAGACTTTATATGCCTAATTACAAGCTGAAATCCAACAAACTTTTTCTGTGATAAATGACATGTTCTTAAAATGCAAATGAATGCATCATCATCGAGACGTCTTAATTTAGACTAGACATTCATCGCAGTGTTGCAGTATTAGATGAAAATAATGATTAATTTGCTAGAGACACCAAATGCGAAAATTAGTGGTTTTAAATGTTATAAGTCTAGGGAAACTATTTTTGAATAATTCCTACTTAAAATTTGATCAAGATAAACGTAGAGGACTTCAAACAATCAGCAACTTGACATGATGAGAAAGCGAAGAGTTAATCCGGATACATTACATATTTTTATATCACGGTTGATTTTGGAGACAAGAAAAATCTGTGATGACAAATACAAGCCATAGTACATTGATCGACAGATAACAGAAAGTTTCTTCAATGAAATCCCGACAACATTTTTCTCCAATCAAAACACAGAAGCAAAAATCTTAATTAACAATAAGTTTTCAAAACAACGGCAGTAGAATACCGTAGGAACAAAAGAGGAGATTACATAAATCAAGGTCCAGAGACAAGGTAAAAGCAAGAAAACCAGAAGACGGAAGTCCAAAGACACCACACGCCCACAAAGCACACGAACGCCACATATACAACACAACAAAACTAAAGCACCAACTCTAAAAAAACACGGTGACATCAGGTGCTCTGGAAGGGTTAGCATGTCCTGCTCTGTATACAGCATCCGTCACACTGTCAGTGGGTTAATCAAGGGTAGGTAAAGTCAGAATCCGGTCAAATCCGGGTAGACGTGAATCTAGCTGGGAATGTCAGTTTGTGACACCGACATTTCATATCTATCTATGATGTCGTTGTGACGGCCATAGAATTTCTGAAGGGATGACATTAACATCGGCTGAACAAATCCCCGACACAGCAGTTTTTGTGACAAGGCTTTTGCTCTTTTCGCAAAGTCACTGTATGAACTGCACGCTCTACAGTAACGAATTAATTGTGAAATAAACACTCCAAATGCTTGGGGTAGGTATATAGCTGCAGATAAAGAAAAGTTCACAATTGGAAAGTCAAAATCATCACGTTTGTTATATAACCTAGATTTCAGACGTCCATGTTCGTCAATATATAATAAAAGGTCAAGGTATGAAGCAGAATTGGGTGTATCGGTTGTCTCTTTAATTTCAAGTTCACTGGGGTGGATGCGATGTAAATATTCTTTAAATCTTGGATTTTTCGGAGAAAATACATCGTCTATATATCTGAAGCTGAAATTAAATGTCTGGGCTAGTTGATTTTGTTTCTGTTGTACTAGCCCTTCTAAAAACTTTGCTTCATAAAAGGAAAAGGTCGGCTAAAAGTGGCGCACAATTTGTTCCCATAGGAACAAAAATGTTGTCGATCAAATATTCAAGTATCTTAATAACGTCATTTTCACTGTATTGCTTGTTTGACTCCGTGTGATTATTTGCGAAAAATGTTTTATCGTTTCCCATTGCCAAGTAGGAATACCTTCGTTCTCCGTTTTTGGTACAGAAACATTGATGTATCAGATCGGAAATTACTGTTTTAAGTTTAAGGGTTGTATAAAGGGAAGAAAAATCGAAAGTTTGAATGCTATTGCAGGTTGCAAGACTGGAGATCTGTTCAAGGAGATCTTTGGAATTTTTCAGAATCCTTATCTGATTCGCGCCGCTCGTAGAATAGGCTTTTTCGCAGCAGCATTTTAGACCATCACTAACTGCAGTCAGTAAAGTGGTGAAGAGTTTAGATAGGGGCTTAGAGGTGCATCTTGAAGACCCTGCAATGAGATTCTTGTAAAGATTAGGCACTCCATAAATGTAAATGTAAAAGAGATAACTTTTACTTTAATCCACTTTGATACCCAAGGATGCTAACACAAAAGTGTGATCTGTGATTATCTCATCCCTTGATAATGTAGTTGGGTATAAGTAGGATTGCCAGATGAAGTGTTAATACCCATCTCTTTAACAAGACAGTCTAAATAGTGTTTCTTAAAAGCAAACACAATATTGTTGGAAGCTTTGTCTGCAGGTACTATGACGTATTTTTCCCGGAGGTTTGTCAATGTTTTTTCAACAAGAAGATCAAAATGATAAGACAGAAAATTCATACAGGCATATGATTCAATTTGTGTTGCTATGATATTTACATCTTATATATAATTAGCACAATGTCGAATCTTGCAAATATATATCAGATAACCTGCTCTGATGTAACGTGATAAGTAGGGAGAACTGTTAGAATTCAAATTTGACAACATTCACTGTGAAAATGCGTCATATTAAAAATATATCAAGAATTTGCACAGGACTTGATCTCTCTTGCAATCTTTCACTCAATATCCCCTTAAGAGAGTTCGAAGACGAGTCGAGGTATAGAACATATTTTTGGCGATACATTACTTTGTACCTTTTTAAAACTTAAAATTTTATGATAGTTGAGCCAACAGTTCTTGTATACTGACGCGTATTATTATGTGTAATTTTAAATTTCAAGTGAGGCAGACGACATCAAGCTACGCGTAGCGATGTTGTTGAAAAAGTTCATTCTCTTCAAAAAAGCCTACTAGAAGCATTTTTTTCTATTACTCTTTTAATACCTGTGATGCTTACCTCGAGAAGAACTACCCAATCAGCTGAGATTGTTCCACGTCGCCATATCGCTATGATCCATGCGGACATATATTAATGGAAAACTTGAACGCCGTTGATGATTAAGAAGTTCGAAAAAGGGGCCTAAATATCGCCCACCTTAAATAAACTGGCAAGCATTTTTGATATCATTAAAGACGCAGTTGCCAATTACATGTATTGTATGGAATAAAAAAGATAACAGGAAACACCTACAATGGCCGAAAAACATAGCCACGTGCCAGAAAGTAAATAGGAACTGCACAAGAATAAAAAAAAAAACAATAAAAATACAAAAGGCAAACATAAACAACGATAGGAACTCGGGACAGCCGGACTTGGTACCGGCACTAGCAAAAGCCAGCGGTAGGGTTAAACCGGTTTATGGGTACCCAAACCTCCCCTTTCTCTGTCCCGTTTCCCTATCGTAGAATAAACATACGAATAAAACCCATACAGGTTTGTATAAACTGGTGCCAACGAGATATTGTATAAACTGGTGCCAACGAGAAAGTGAAGACAAACACGCACTCAATGTGATTAAAGATAAAATTATGACCAAAGTCACCAATAGAATAAATTTTTATTCAGTTAATTATAAAGAGTCACCACCTTAGCTGTCTCTTAACAGAATTAAGTTGAAATTTAGAGATCTTAGTAACAAATATGTGTTCGTACCAGTCGACAAACGACGTTTCGATTATTTGAAAGAAATACTATATCGATGTCCAACAAAATGAATTCGCAAAGTCTAACACTTTTGAACGTACTAATTTTTACTAAAAAAGAATTAATCAAAAGCACTACAACGATACAGATATGCTCCAAGTTCCACCTAAAGATAACATCTTGGCTACTATGTACTGGGTTTCTAAGCTTCACAACATGGTACATGTACCCATAAATTACATATCCTACAAGCATAGTGTTATATCGGCATCGAATGACTGTTCCATCACTAATTTATCCATCCATTTAAACAGTGCATTCACCTGTATTAAAGAATTTGTTATTAAATACTGTGAAAAAACTTATCAAAACTCTGGTGTAAAAAATTCAATTGAAGTTTAGGATTAATTAAAATCAATAAATAGACCAGTTTCGTCTATTTGCAGTTACGGTTTACAACCAGGTTACAAATTCCGGGAAGTTTGGGATTTGATCTTTACTCCGTAGTGCGACAGTATTTTGCCAGCAGCCTAGGATCCTTTAGCCAGCCGGCAGTTTAGTATCGAGTACTTCTTGACTCATCGTTCTAAATTACATTTCGTCATATTCTTTCCTACTCAAAATTGTGGTCTTGGAGTTAGAAGTGTACCTGCATTGGGTTTTATTTGTTTGTTTATTATACTATAGGGAAGCGGGATAGAACGAGGAGGTATGCATCTTTGGGTACCCATAAAGCGGTTGAACCCTACCACTAGCTTTTGTTAATGCCGGTACCAAGTCCGGCTATCCCGAGTTCTTATCGGTGTCGTTGTTTGTTTTTTGTCATTTTATTGGGTTTATGTGCTGAAATCTGGAATATTGTGGCATGTGATTGTGGTTCTCAGCCTCTGTGGGTGTTTCCTGTTATCTTTCCTACATTAATAATAAAGTATAATGTCGGATACTAGAAGATTCCTGGATGAAATTCAAAATTCAATTAACATATTTTTTTTATTCGATGTATTCAGGTACAAAACAGCTGTGGGCCATAAAAGATGGCAAAGCAAGGACGAGCAAATTAATTTATAATACCAGATAAGCAAAGACTTCAACGCTTGTGAAGAATACAGTCTGTGGTTGCAAAACTCGTAAAGCAGTACGAAAAAAAAGGGCAACGCTAATATCGACCTTGTAATAGGACTCGTATAATTCAGCATAAACGCAAAATTAAAAATCATCCTGAATACCTCGAGTACTAAATTGTTGATCACATGAAGCTATGTCTTCGATTTGTACTTGAAGTCTAAAGTTAAAATTGCACCGAATGAATCCGAACATGAACTTAACATTTTTTGCATTTGCTGTTGTTAGATCAAAGGAGAGAGGCTATACGGAATAGTAACAAATCAAACATGTACGCTTCTATCGATAAATTACACTTTCTTTATTCCAAAAATTGTAGTACATTTACAGTTCTATACAAATGTTTATTCCAATTTATGTCTCTTCAATGCAGATAAAATCGAAACATTTGTGAGATCAAAATAGATATACTGTATAATGGTATCCGTTTTCTTTTAGCAAATTACTTGCACACTTCACCATAATACACCCAATATAATTATGACTAATTATTTCAAATTAATTTCAACACTTTACATCGAAGCTGGTTTCGCTTTTACGTGTTTGTACTAAAATACCCATTATCTCATCAAAAATAATACAAGATTTTGTTTGTTTATTAATCCACTGTTCTGTTTATTAATTGGTTTGATTTGATATTGAGGTTTGTCTTGACGTCAAACTACAAAATCTTCTAAATCTATCATTAAATTATCATCTGGTATTTAGTTATTTGTTACCACTGGGTCGATGCCACTGCTGGTGGACTGTTAGTCCCCGAGGGTATTCACCAGCCCAGTAGTCAGTACTTCGGTGCTGACCCGAAAGCCGATTATTTTTGAAACCTTCCAATATCTAAAATTTTGTAAATTTTATTGAAAACTAAGGAGTATCTCCCTCATGCAAAGCTCTGTCCTTAGATGATTTTGGANTTCTAATTATGTTTACATGAATTCAGCGTTATTATAATTTTACCATCAACAACTTTCATCCCTTCTTAGTGGAATAATATTTGATGGACAGTATTGACTGTTTACTTTAAATCGTCTCTTTTATCTGAAGAGAAACTATTGTAGGATAAAATTAGAATCTATATATTAGTACATATAAAATGATTTCTTCACTATCGACAGTCACCCTCTGTGGATAGGGTTAACTGAATATCGTGCCCGAATCAGGTTTTAAACATAATTTTAGTTCCAAAAGTTTCAGAAAGTGTGATACAATAGATTTGCATCTATTGAGCCAAAACAAGACTCAAATATACTTCTATCGCTAAAAATGGGTTATTGCTACTTTGTCACTTGACAAATAACGTGCTTCCTGTGGGTTTTATATTGTATACAACCATATAACAACGTAGAAGCATATTTGGTTTTATACAAAGCAGTGTGTCATCGCGTTTTGTCATAACACGCCCTCGCCATACCCTTGTAGTTAATCTTGTAGCCATTGCAAGTAAAAGATCCTTTATTTTTCTCCAAATTTTTTGTGTAAGATTTTCGCACTTCTTCGATTTAATAGACTATATTGTATTGCATATTATTCATACATTGTTCACATTCTTTTTACGGTGTATGTAATATATACATACATTAAAATTAATGCAGTTGGAGTTGACATATGTGTTATTGTCTCATGTTAATTTACTCCATATCCTTTCGTAAAAAATAAATATACAGTTTGTATATACTCAACTCCTTTGACCTTTAATCAAATTTTTATGAGATGCCTTTATTATGGTCCAAAAGTTTTGTACCAGAATCAATGAAAGATGTTCGATTTTCAGAAATATATTTTAAAATATTGTAAAATATTTTTCAAATATTTGTGCTCAGAATTCTCTAGTTAAAACTCAAAATACCCATAAACGTTGCACTTCCAATTTTGGTAATAAAGAAAAATGAAAATACGTAAAGTTAAAACAAGGACTGATTTTTTTCACATGAGACTCTTTTAATGTGTAACTTCTTTCGAAATAGATAATGTACTTATTTTAGATTTCACCACTGGCGTGTATGTTCAATCATTCATTCCTATAGAATGGTGTGAAAAAAAAATTAGTCCACATTTTGGTTTATTTACTTAATCGTATTCTTTTTTGTTATATTGAAAGTCACTATAATCTGATGACATACAGCTTTATGCTAACACTCTATATACGTGACAGCAAATAAACACACAAAACAACGAAATAAAGTTTGTTGGTGTCTCATAAGTATAGATCCTCAAACATAAAAATCAAATTGACGTCAAATTGAATATGAATTGTCTTTTTGTACTGTCTATTTTTACAATTTTTGTCTACATATAATATTTAGATTATCTGAAAATTCCTATTTTATCTTCCAAATCTTCATACAGGATTTATTATTAATGAGAAAGTGAACAGCCATCAACTTATCATTAATGAAAATCTGACTATCGATGTCTGTCTCATTGTCCCAACGTCAGGACGTCTTTTATATTACCATTGATTCCTGGCTTTGACAGTATGAAATATAATGGTTTGTCAATTCTGTATACCTGAAAACAAAACGTAGTAGTATCACAACGGAAACGGAAAGACGTAAAATGTGGAAAACAAATGAACATTTTATTCGTGAATCATTCGCTCCGAAAATGTAAAGTTTGCAGCATTTACATATGTTTGTAATATTTGTAAAATAATTGATTCATTACAGTAATATAAAAGTTTTATCGTGTCAAGAACAATTTATACTTACTTAAGGGTGCTGGGAAATATGGCGTGGACCGGTAATGGAGGATTTATGCACCAGGAAGATCACATACAAACATACAATAAATACATTCAAAGAGTAGCCATGAGCATTATTACCAAATTTTCAGCAGTTTAAAAACAATAATAATTTATTTTATTTAGTACTATATGTATTATCTGCTGTTATATTAGTACGGGTACATATTTTTATTCTAATTATAAGGTTTTATATGCCATCTAATATATAAATAATTGTATTTTGATTATGTCAACATTAAATGACATTTAAGAAATTGAAATATTTTGACATTGTTTTCTGTGTCCTCGTTTTGGCCATGTCTTTTGACTTGGAATGTTGTAAATTCTACTCCTTTGTTCCTTCGGTATTCTACTGTCGTTGTTTTAAGTTAAAATTTATATGATTTTACTATTTCGGTATGCTCTTTTTTATATTTGTTTGTTCGCGACAATTTTCACAATTTATAATTTTGAATATCCAAATAAGGCCACACCAAATTAATTAGTAGTTCTTCGAGATTTTGGCAAAAAAAATTGGAGCGAGCGAGCGAAATTTTTTTTTTAATTTTAAATTTTTCGTCTCAAATATTCTTGAATTTAAGAGCGAGCGATATATTTTTTTAAATTTTTTCTTGTCCGGTGTTTCAATAATGTTTCAAATATGCGCATTTGTACCTGCATAACAGCTTACATTCAACCTCCAGACTTAAAAGGGCATTTGTGATAAATCAACAACAACTATTTCACATTCTGAACTTCTGTTACATGATATCTATAGCCACAACTACATGTAAATGTTGTTCAGCACAACACTTTTCAGTATGCATATTGATCACTAACTAGTCTACCAAAGAATTGTGTAAAGTAAGGGTTATTTTCTCTTCATGTAAATAATCACTAGAAATCATTTAAGATGTACTTAACTAGAAACTTTTGCAAAAAAAAAAAAAAAAAAAAAAAAAAAAAAAAAAAAAAAAAAAAAAAAAAAAAAAAAGCAGATTCAAAAATGATAATCACATAAATTCAGTTTGCAGAGTTGGTCAATATCAGGCAGTGATTATCTTAAACAGGTGCTAGAACCTTCAAAGTCTCTCTTGACAATTCTTATGATGTCTTAGAAATATCCCACTATTTATGTTTTAAAAACCTAAATGTATAAACCTCCATACAAAGAACAACAATATTAAGATGCATGCAAGAAAGTTTTGTCTTATGTAGTAAGTAAAATTATTTAGGTAAATTAGTATATACTGACATGACCGATGTCATCATGTGTATGCACTTTTAACATCAGATTCATGGCTTGTTCTAGTGAATACGACTCATTCCAAACTCATATTGATACTGTTTCACTTATTGAACAGACAAGAAGAGTTAACCTTACTAGGCTTTTCCACATTTGGCTGTTTGTGTGTTCATTGTTTCAAAACTCTGTAATAATCTTTACATCAGATTGTAAAGTTAACGCAGAATTCTGTACACTATGAAAAAGAAAGGAAATGGGGTAAATGTCAAGGAGACAACATCCCATATCCAGGTTAAAACGACCCAAAACAAAGCATCTAGGCCTAGGGGTCACCATACGGTCTTCAACACAGTGAGGAACCCCCGGGGAGGAACCTCACACCACTAGTCCTAAAACAACTTTTGTCTGTTGTGTATATCAATGTTCAAAATTAAAGTTTGCACAACAAACGAAGGCTTATGTTTAGGACTAATCTGTACACACTAATCTGTACACGTATTTACGCAAGTCATACACAAAAAATTGTAATACAATGTAGGTGCAAAACGCGAAATTCAACGAATTTTGAAACAAACCGTAACCAAGCCGTTACAAGATTTTAAATACCACTCAAGTATTTGCGGAGAGAATTAGACAGGACGGCTTGAAAAATTCAAGTTTGACGCCTCACGACTATTCATAAAAGGCAGTTGACCGTTTTACTCCGTTCCCACATCATTTTCTTGCGGCCATGCAGTCTGAATCAGAATAACGCTTAACTACAATGCATTTTCCCTTATATCAAGCGCATAAATGACACAGATGCGATTTTTAAAATCTCCGAATCAAATTCGTGAAAACTTTTTGTTGATTTCAACGTGCGGGATTTTTATTTTTATTTTTTTATTTTGATTTTGGAAAATTAGGAGCGGGAAAGTAATTTTTATTTTTAAATTTTGATTTTGCTAATTTAGGAGCGGGATTTCCAAAGAACTACTAATTAATTTGGTGTGGCCTAATGATAACAATCTAGCCCTCATATCTTCTGATTTTGTTTAATATACTGTCTGTAATTGTTAATGTATTTTACATTTTCATTCTAACTATAAATGTCATGATTGTAGTAAGGAACAACAGTTACAATAGAAATGTTCATCTGAGTTGACCTTGTCCGTTTTTTTTTAATATTTTCTCAATTTTTTAGCCTAATTCCAATAACAAATTAAATAGTGCAATCAAATCCAGAAAATTCAAACTTTGAAAACTTTGAAAAAGCATAAACCATTGTGTGGAAAGAGTAAAATTTTGTAGTTGGAGAACCCTTAGAGTGATTTCTTTACTATTGAAATAAATGTACAAGATTTCCTTTAAAATGATTTAGTTGCTTCGTAAAGTGAAATAGTAGAAACTGACAATCAAATATAAACCGAGTATTCATCAATCAAAATATATCAAATTCGTGGAATCGGGTCAATGATGGACTTAAATAAACAGTCTGATATAGATGTTAACAGCTCTTCATCTTCTGAGTAATCAACAGCAGTTTGGATCAAAGAGGAAAAATATATCTGATTTGTTTTCCAAAATAAACAATGCGATATCACATCAACGGGCGATAAGTGCTTGCTTTTATTTTAGTTATATTTAGACAATTAAAATGTTAATTTTTCATTTATTATTTCAATTACTACCCAATCAAAATTTATATTTGCTCTAATAGACGCTTAAAAAGAGGAAGACAAAAAAAAATGAATTACAATCTTTGTAATCCACACAATATCAATGAGAAATTCAGGCACTGAGCCTGTATCGCTAACCTGACAAAATGCCTCTAAACCATGCTGATGTTATTCCGTTAGGTCTAAGGTTGATCATAATGACTTAATTGTACAAAAAAAAAATGAAATTGGGTAAATGTTAATGGTTCCTCTATTGTCAGTTCATACCAAAATGATAAATCATATATATCATTCCAATAGAGTTTACTTAAATTTGCTTGACTATTTTCACAACAGCTTATGAAAATGATGATTTGTTGTCCAATTTAAAACTATGTTCGATGCTGAGCACTCCATTTTAGCATTGGACTCTATGGGAATATGTAAATTTTCATTGACTTAAAATCGTTTCATACATATTTGTTCATTTACGGTGGAGTTTGTCTATTGTTGTGTGCACATGGAGTCCGTAAAAAGATTCCCCGTGATTGAGGTTTATGTTCTGTTTATTTTGTCAGTTATGGTTTACTTGTTCATGTAAGAATTTCTCAAATGAATGCACTTTTAAAATTCAACATTTGCCTTTCTTGATGTGTAAAAATTCAACTATCCTTTTCTGGCCATCTGCATATATATTGCTAACATCTCCCGATTTTGCTTGCCAAGTTTTATGTGTTTATGTGTTGTATTGTCGATTGGTCCTTTTGTCGGGCAACGGATGACAGTGTTTGTAAGTGTACTTTGCCCGATATGTTATGCTTGTTGACGGCCCCGCATCCATGAAGAGTTAGATACATGAATGTACCGTTGTTCAACATTTAGCAATTGAATTCCACCCAAACCGGTACTATGGGCCGTCTTGAACTTGCTATGAGGTAGCAGTGTTTGTTCTTTGTTGAAGGCCTTATGTTACTTCAAGATGAAGAACAACAATGAAAGCGTTGTTCCATTTGCTTAATCTTACCATGTATTTATAGTGGTTTTGTCCCATATACATTTACTCCACATCCCTTTTTTGTTCGTTCAATCATGTTATTTTTAAATAGGTAATATTATTGTCATCTACCAAATTTTATATTTTTGTAGCGATTATAAATTAAAAATGGCCACCACCATGGAACATAGTATAATATTCGACTGAAAGGGAGCATCTTGTAAATTGTTTGTTCTTGAAAACCGTATTAACATCAATTTGATATTAAATAAGGATTGTGTTATGCACTGAATTTATCAGATGATTGATTTTATTACCATCGTAATTACAAAATCGAGGAAACAGTTAACACCTTCAATGACCAAAAATTACAATCAAGTGCCGCAATCCACAAGGGAAACGCATTTGAGAAACACAAAACTGACTAGAAAAAAACATTAATAGCGATAGAAACTCGGGATAGCCGGACTTGGTACCGGCACTATCACTACCAAAGCTAGAGGTAGGGTTAGATTAGTTTATGGGTACCCAAACCTCCCCTTTCTCTATCCCGTTTCCCTATAGTTAAATAACCATACGAACAAACTCCAATACAAGGAAGACTACTATTCATTGTTGAAGGCCTCATGGTAACTTCAAGATGAAGAACAACAGTTACAGCTTTGTTCTATTTTGGTATTTGTAAAGACTTGTCTCATGTACATCTTCTCCAGATATTTGTATTGTTTATTTGCTCTAAGACAACTGTTTTGAAAAAGGAAACGCATTTTCCAAATCACTCGCACGTTAAAGGGGTTGCAATCAAGACATGATGCGACTTGGTGCAGCTTTTTCACTACTATAATGTAAATACATCGGCAAAATAATTGATGTCATATCGTAAATAACTATTAAATCACGCTATCTCTTGAAAAGAGGAAATAAGGACATGAGAAATAAATAAATGTGACTTTAATTCTTTAATTTTAAACGTATTTTCATTAGATTTTACCATGTAATTAAATGGGCTGTCGTCTTCCATATTTCTATTATCTGATAACATACGCCCCTCCTTTAAGATTTAAGGTAACGTAGCTTAACAACATAAAATTTTATTGAAGCTCTTGAGTAAAATGTACTTACAAATTTTATCTGTTTTGCAGGTCCTGTTACACTAAAGTGGACATAACTAGAGATTGATGGCTATCTTTGTTGCGAATCTTCTCAATCAAGAAACATCTGCAAATGTTTAAAAGAACAGCAAATATTTATATCATAATTCTGAATGAGATTAAACTTGAAGACAGGAGTTATCATTTATAATATTTATAGGATGTACTTTCAGTGATTCAAGATAAACCCAGCCAGATAATGAATTACCAAGATGGCGGCCATCACATTGCTTTACTAAATCAAAGTTATGTATCAGATGTTTATAACAATGTCTTGTCAGAAAACATAACATGCGATAACAATTACTGGGTACGTGGAATCAGCGTACTGTGGGAGGTTATTCTTAGCCCACTGGTCACAATGATGACTGTATGTACCAATTTATTTGTCATTTGTATATTTACCAGTAAAGTTTTACGATCGCCAACAACAATCGTTTTGATTGGTCTAGCGGTTTCTGATACCTTGTCTTCACTCTTTGCCAACATTTTACATCCGTACTTTTACTTTACAAAAGACAATGACCAAGATATATTCCCGTATCCTTTATGTTCAATTTACATGTTATTTCAAAATTTAGGCGTCTCGTTCCACACAGTGTCAGTGTATCTCACTGCCTTTTTGGGAATACAGAAATTCAGTATTGTGGCGTTTCCATTTCAGTCAAGACGATATTTTACAAAGAAAATGTCTTACTGGGCGGTAATCGTTATATATATAGTTGGATTTGCCATCACTTCTACAAACTTTGTAGTTATCGAATTTTACAAGGCTGAAGATGTTAAGCCTCTCAACAAATGCAAGGAACATTTTGAACATCCAGATTATTGTCTTTTCCGGTCCGCATCATGGTTGCGTGATAAAGATGATCAGAATCATTATCATATGTTTTATTATATGACAAGGTGTATCTTAATTCAAATAATACCATGTCTAATTATTACTTTTTCTACAATATATCTCGTTAGGAGTTTAGTTAGCAACAAAGTTTCTATGGCAACTGCTGAACAACACCGACGAAAGCGCCGCCTAACTATAATGATAACGATGATAGTTGGGATATTTCTGGTAGTAGAACTTCCAGTGGCCATATTTTTTGCTCTAGATTTCCACAGATTCCTGACAAAGCAGACGATAGTTCCAGAAGAAATCGACCAAATGTCCGTCCGTATATTAAATTTTCTATTGTGTCTAGGATATGCTTGCAATTTTTGGATTTATTTTGCCTTGAGTGACCAGTTCAGAACTCAGATACGAAAGAGTTTAAGACGTTTGCATATAACTAAAGCAACAAATACAACAAGAGTTATAGTAACTAGGTCATATTGAAGACGTTTGTAGGTTACCAAGGCAACAAATACAACAAGGGTTATCGCGACAAAGTCATTTCATTTTGAAGATTTTAACGTTTTTCCAAAAGAATTATATACAACACGGGTTATAGTGACTAGATCATATTTAAGACACGTGTTGCCGATACTATATGTAATCATTAAAATCAGATGTTAGCACGTTACCAAAGAAACAAATACAACAAGGGTTATATTGAGTACGTTAATACATTTTCACGACATCAAATACATCGGAGATATTAGGTTTTGTGCTACCTAGGCAACACATCAAACCATTGTTATAGCAACTATAGTAACAAAGTCATACCGAGGAAGGACTTTAACAAGTTACCATGGCAACAAATAAAACAGAGATCATAGAAACTTTGAAGACTTACGGCGTAATCATATTAAAGCATTACATACAATATATGTTATATAGTTACTTTGTCATAACGAAGACATTTAAACATTACCCAGGGAATAAATACAACAAATAGTGTAGTAATTACATACTAAGAGAACAGGTGTATCTTTAAACTGTGATTATATATATTTACCATAAATAATTTTAGTTCTTAAGCCATAACGTTATATATTGTTGATTATTCATGCATGTTAAATCAAGCTTACATGAGAAATATTGAAGTGTGTTAACGTTTTGACTTAAAAAACACAGAGCAACAAAGTAGCTTGTACTCAACAACGGTTTCAAATAAGAGCAAACATAAAACCAACAATAGTGTCTAATAACAACAAACGAAAACCTTACCCAGCAACATTGTCCAGTAACAACAAACACGACCTTACCCAATAAACAGAGTCTAATAACAACGAATATAAACATTACCCAACAACAGTGTCTAAGAACAACAAACAAAAACCTTACCCAACAACAGTGTCCAATAACAACAAACAAAAACCTTATCCAACAACAGTGTCTAATAACAACAAACAAAAACCTTACTCAACAACAGTGTCTAATAACAGCAAACAAAAACCTTACCCAACAAAAGTGTCTTATTTAAACAAACAAAAACCTAACCCAACAACAGTGTCTAATAACAACAAACAAAAACCTTACCCAACAACAGTGTCCAATAACAACAAACAAAAACCTTACCCAACAACAGTGTCTAATAACAACAAACAAAAACCTTACCCAACAACAGTGTCTAATAATAACAAACAAAAACCTCTTCCAACAACAGTGTC